>CAMTDV010000025.1:68670340-68825340 GCA_947069175.1 Scalesia atractyloides
ATGAAGCACAAGTATTTGAAAGACAGATATAAGACGAAGACTATATCCAAGGGGAGTCTGGTTGAGCATAATGTCTAGTCTTAGTCTTATAAACGAGTCTGTATTAGTATAAGCTGATTAGGCGAGCTAAACAATTATTTATGTAGGTTGAATACAAGTTATCCCCATATGTACAGTTAGGACCAAGTTCGGGCCGAACTTGCTATGGCAAGTTCAGGCGAACTTAGTTCTCCAGGAGCGAACTTGTACTTCTATATTAAACCTAGCTAGCCCTCACTCATTAGTAACTTGGCATTTTCAGAGGCGAAGCTCTGTCAGTTTGTAACCAGAACGTTTGATCTATAAAACTGATGTTTAACTGATTAAATCTTGTCTAATGGTAAACACGACGTAATATTTCCGCTATTATGGACGTTAGATATCAAATTTAGGTTCCTAAGCATCAAGGATCGGTCCTACAAAAAGTTTTGAGATAAACACACTTTCAGAGTTTTGTGAATTTTCTTCTATTCCCCTTTTAACCTCTCCATGGGCAAATAACATTCACTGGAAGGTTTTAAGGAAAGAATAATCAATCTAGAATCATTTACAATAATGTTTCGAGAACCTTAGACATTTTTCAGAAATGCTTATGCTAAAATTCACATTACTTTTGATCCGGATTTCTAAACGTCAACCCATAATCTTTAAAAATTTTCTCATAACTTTTGTTCATCATGTAGATCTTGTTCCTATGATTTAGGTTCACCTTAGTCTTTTAAAGACATTAGATGAATTCTTAACAACCATCAATCATAGAATCATCACAGATTTTAACACAAATACTCGAAAATGTATATAACATGATTTGGCTCTTACTCTGTATTCCAACAATTACGATCAACACAATATCATAAAAATAGAGCTGGTCTTTTTACGTCAAATCGATTGTTAGATCGAATTTGACTGACCAGGCTCTAATACCAATTGTTAGGATCTGAGTTTGACCTGATTGTGTTGTTTTAAACAAATTGGATATAAAATAAGATAAAACATATAAAACTTGCAGCGGAATACGATTTAAAACTTTGTAACACAATCAAATGAGAGATTAGCTTTCATCACACAATGTTTTCATTACTCAAAAGATTGAAAAGGATTACAAGTAATTACATGCATGAATCACTAACTCACCCTCTGCCTGAGCTTCACACAATTAGATCGTACAAGATAAGTGTGTGTGTGTGTGTGTGTAAGCAAAATAGAACAATACATGCACTGTCTATTTATAGTACAAATCCTAACCTATGAAGCATCTTTGCTGACATCACTAAGACAATGACATATAACTAACCTAACAACCTCTAACCACTGCTAATGCTATCCTCTGATACATTTACAAAACACTGATGGTTATCCAAACAGGTTGCTAACCACTTTGAAGCTTTATCATATGTTCTTCAAAGGGTGATCAGACCTTTGACTTTCAACAGACTTTTGACTTCAAGCAGAGGTTTGGTCTTCAACAGTCACACAGCAGAGCTTAGCACTGAGCAGATGTTAGGGCTATCAGATGTTAGGTGCCTTGTCATTGAGGGAAGTTGTGAACCAAAGCACTGTTTATCTTGGATCATTTAGACCAGACCTGTTTTGGCATTTTATCATCTGTTTTTTATAAGGGGTCAATCCCAACAATCTCCCCTAGAACAGATGATGCCAAAACTCTTCTTTATTCATGATCTTTATTCTCTCATAAGTTTTTCCTGAATTTGTCTCTTGAACTGTAGTTCAAAATTCAGGGAATTTTCATCATCTTCATCCTTGCACAGTTGAAGTTCCAAAAGATCCTGAAGGTCAGCTACACCCAAGCCTAGTGCATCCTTCGAGTGGTGGGTTCGAGAGCACGATTAACTGCAGGAAAATTGAAGTTTGCCGAAAGGTCTGATAGCGATGATAAGAAGATGTGAATGTTAAAAGGCTGCAATGAAGAGTTGTTGTTTTGGAACAAGATGTGGTTTTAAAGGATGCTCAATATCATCTTTTCAAAATCAAGTTACCATAAGAGACCAAGCAATTGAACAACTACAGGGTTACATGAGTTTACGTTATGGCAGAGATTTATGAGTTAAAAGCTAAACTGCAGAAGAAGTTTGGAAGAGATTTTGCTGACAAAGATGACGATCCACAGAATATCGCACATCACGAACTAACTACTGAAGAAAGGGCTGCAGCGGATGCTGAAAGAGAAGCTGGCTAAAACGCTTACCTAGCAGCCAAACAATCTAAGAAGAGAAAGGTGCAACAAAAGAAGAAACATAATATGCAGATGCTGGTAATGCAAAATCAAGATGTGAATCCACTGGATGAAAACTTTCAGCCCAAGGATCCATCGAAAGTCTCTGATCGTTACGTGATGGAACTGGGATCAAGCTTCTATGACAAAGTGGGAAACAAGTCTGAAGTCAAATGTTGGAAGTATGATCATAACAGAAAGCTTTGGTTGGTGACTAGAGAGAGTGGACACAAAGAGTACTACTCCAAGCAGTCACATTTCGAATCATGGACGAAACTGACTTGAAGAGTCTACTGCGTGCTCCATATTCATATTGGGATCCAAATCAACACGGTCTAGGATGGGCTTTCCATACAAAGCTTGAATATGAAGTGGTACAACAATTTACCAAAAATGAAGACTGCCGAAACGTATCTCAAGAAAATTCCTGGAATCCATGATTATCACGCACACAAACGACTAGTGAATGCATTGGGCCTCCTACCGACAAGGAAAAGATTATTCCTGCTGCTCCAAAACTCCCTAGAGGAGTGCTGAAAAATTTCAACTTCTGGGCATATGATCCTGTTATGGCTAATGCTGTAATAGTGACACAAGAAAAGGCATTCCGGTTGTCAGATGGCTTGGAGCTGATCAGTTTTCACGAAGAGGATATAAAAGTCTTGAGTCAACATCAAATTAGAACCAATGATAAATACGAAGCATGTGCCAAGTCATGGACTAGTGCAGTTGCAACCATTATCAACGATAAACTGTATGTGAATCTAGGTCCTTTGTTTGGTGGAAACGAAGTTGGCAGATCTTGAAGCATAAAGCCAACATATGTAGTAAACCTAGGGGGAGATTGTAACGCCCTAAGTAGGTTTATGCATTAATAACTATTAGGGAATGGGCTATTATCTTGTAATGGGCTTGGGGTAGCTTTTGGGCCTAAGGGCTTTAGGCTTATGGAGCATTAACCCTCTAGTATATAGCTAATGATGTATTAGGGTTAGTAGGCTCCTTGGCTGAATTCACTTGTATTAGATAAACCTAAAATTGTATGCAAGTTGAACATTTCTATCTTCATCTTATTTCTTCCATGTTCTTAGCTTGTTTGTGTGATTTCGCCACCATTAAAGCTACGTGTGATATCGTAAGATCCGTTTATCAGGACTTACAGTAAATCATCAAATAAACAGACAATCCTCGGACAAAATGTAAAATTGAAATCATAGGATTGTTAGAAAATGATTTTCGACCAGATGTGCCAGAATCATCTCGAAATTCGAAGAAATAAAGATTCTGAATCAAAAAATGAAAACATCCTCGTTTGTACGAAGTGAAGATCCACATAGTACGAAGTGAGTTATGCCCAAAAAAGGAATTTTTTGATCGTGTTGACAAAACGAGTGTCCAGAAAAAATTTGGTGATTGCAAAAAATTTTGAGATTTTATCGACAAATTCGGCATGTTCGGGGACACCGTCCAGAGCTTCGGAGTAGAAAATTTGATGATACGATCACAGTTGGTTGAAGATATTGGGAGAGTCATTAATACATGTGCAAAATGATTATCATTTAGTATAGTGACTTTTAATGGGCCTTAACGTAAAATCCGCATTTTAAGAAAACCGATTTTCCAGATTTGTAGGGGAATTTCAGTGAAAAATTTGGTACGGTAAGAATTTGCAAAAATGAGGGGAATAAAAATTTTCAAGTATATATCAAGATTCGACATTTTTGAAATTTGTGACTATGCAACAGTATTTGGGTGGTTTCCGAATGCGGATTATTTGAAGATGCAAAGTGTCTTGGATTTTTCTGTACGAATGAAAGTGTAGTCAGAATTCATTAGTGATGAGATCAAGTTAATGTCTACTTTCATGAAAGTGGGGTTGCATATCTGAGTTTTGGAGGAGTTGTTTATAGGATTCTGTAGTCGTGGTTATTTTGATGCCTGAGTCCTCATACAAGCCGGTTAGCACACACGACTGTTAGTGGTACGAGTAGCTATTAGAGAGTGTTCACGGGATAGCTATATGATAGAAAAAGTATCCAATTTAAATCTACAAGGCAAATGAATTGTTTTCCGGACTAACCGCCAGGAAATGATGATGTTTTGTTGATTCAGTTACGTCGGGACTAACGAGGAAGGCTATATACTTGCAATTCATAACTAAAGAAGATGATAACGGGTTTTTAGATAAAGCATGTGTACCAATTGCTCACGAAATAGACTATACATTTGAGGTTGCTATGAAAAACGAAGATTACATTATTGATCTTCAACGAAGAAGAAAAGGTTACTGTGTACTGACATACAGTTTTTCAAATTATCCGGGGATGTAGAAGATCTTGATTTGTTAGTTCGTGTTCATAGGAGGTTCAGAATTTTCGGTTCATGATACAGATTGATGCTTAAGGGTTAGAGTCCCGATCTTCGATATGGGCCAGGTTAGCCGGTTTAGTAGTTTTGGTTGATGCCAGCGAGGACCTGAGCCAGTTCAAATTATATTGCATACACGAATGGTCGATGATAGTCTTAGGTGTTAACAGGGCTAGCTCAGGGTTTCATAACTACCGAGAAGATCTGAGGTCATTCAAGATATGTTGTATACACGAATGATTGAGAATTGTTCTTCTTGGACAAACTGTCGTTGAATGACAATGCTTGCGGATTAGGTTGCTTTCGGAACAATGGAGATAGCTATATATCTATTATTGTGACTGAAGAGGAAGAATGTGATCTAATTGTAGAAGAATGTTTATCAGATTTGATGTGTTACCAGATGATTTGATTCCGATGAAGATTTGCTGATTGAGAAGATTACCGATTTGCTGATCAATCATTTAGGAGTATGCTTAATCGTGATTACGGAAATTGGGATTTCAGATTTTCGTGGGTATTCATAGATTTGAAGTTTGACAGTCTTGTAATTCGAAGTTTCTATCAATTGCCAGTTGGGTTTTTGAATGTCAGAGGATCGAGCATAGGAGGAGTGCGCTAAAACCGAACTTGGATATGGTTAAAGTGGAAACGGAGAACCTGCATTGAAGAGTTTCAAGTTGGTGGTTATTAACAAAATTTGTTAGTTAAACAAATCAGAGGAGGTCGGGAACTGTGCAAACAAAGACCTGAAGATAAAATTCTGGAGCGATTATTTTCAGGGGAATTGGTGCTTTAATGTTGATAATGCAAACCCGAATCATCAATCAATGGAGAATTGGTTGATGCGTTCTACAACATTGACAAATAGCAGATTGAAGTTGCAGAATATTCAAACACGACTCTCATATTTCAAGATGAAGATCAAGCTTTGACAGTGACGTCCAAGGGGGAAATTGTTGGTACACTTTATATCCGTCACTGTGCGAATAGGCTGGATACAACGTGTGTTGAATATTGTATAGATTAGATACGAACACATGACCCAAGTGCGAACATGAGAGGTGCTTAAATGTCACTTCATAAGAAGTGAAGTCACTTCGTACGAAGCAGAACGCTCACTTTGCACAAGTTGGTCATGTCTATATATGTGTTGTGTGTTCATTGTTTTGCAAGTTTTGGAAGTTCCCAGATGGGAAACGCTTCCAGGATTTCGCCAGCCTGACAAGATGTATACTCTTGCGGTATGAATGAATGAAAAGCTTCTGTTGATTCTGTTTCTACTCCTTTCTTAATAACATTCTACTGAATCTGAGCTATCATACGCCCAAACTTCCGTCTAGAACCGCCGGTTCCCGAACCTACATTCTTCGACAATTGCAACACGAACTTTGTCTTGAACATGAGCAAGGTCTTTCATGTCTTCACACATCACTATCTTTAACCTGTATTATTAGTACATTAATGTATATTGCTTGCGTCTTTGGTACGAGTCTTTTTATTTATAAGGTAGCACGTTTGTAGAGTTAGTATGTTTTGAATATGTAATGTAAACTACTCATACGCACGTAGGAGTCCAAGTACGCATAAGTAGTACGTGCGTAGGAGTTATGCACCTAGGGTCATACGCCTATATATAGGTTGTTCATGCACATCAGTTCATAAATTGTCACTTTGGAGAGCTTGTGAAGGATTGTGAGTTGTAACAAAAGTTCTGCCCATTTGAATACAAAACGTAATATTTAGAATTCTAAGTACAACACATCAAAACTTTATAGATTCTGCACTAATGTTTTCGTGGATACTGTTTGCATCGTTCTCGACGTCTAACAAAGTCGAGTGCATCAATTCCTGTTTCTACAAGTGATATCAGAGCTATGGAAATGATATCTACTTATGCTTGTGCTTGGAATTGAAGATTTAGGCATCAAAACTTCTTTTGTTTGTGATTCGAAGCATTTTCTCGATCAAAAAGTTCTATATACTACTCAAAAGCTTTCTTTTTCACTTTTGTTCAACATATCAGAAAACTACATCAAAAGACATCCAAAAACACGTCCACAATGTCAAAAATGGTGTTCATACGTTTCATTATCATTCTAAGTGTAGGAATCTATGGTGTAAGAGTACTAGCGCACAAGTCATCCGTACGTAGGAGTCACAAGCGCAGGTTTGACACGTTTGATTTTGAGCGCAGGAGGGTTAATTGACTGTAGAAGTCATATGCTTTGACCTAGTCATTTGTGCGCAGGATTTATACGCAAGTAGCAGTCATTTGTGTGAAATTTCTTTAATTTGTTTCTAAGTGTTCGTGAAGAAAAATTGTCAAAATGGAAGATTTGAGAGCATTTGCAGCTGGTACACCCACTAGTGTTGTTCAAAACTTAAATCTTGACAATATGATGGGGACAAGCTACTAATCTTGGTCTATTCATAGCTATTGAAGAGGAATTTCATGTATCTTATCATGAAATGATAGGAGTACCACATCTTGTTTCCACATTGTCACTTGAGAAAAGAATACTTTATGAAGAGAGCGTAAAATGTACAACATGCTTATAACAATCAATAACCGATGATATAATGAATCTGTTAAAAAATCGAACATCAAAAATGTTATGGCAAGCCTTAAGTGATAAATAATATGGGAATATCGATATGATTGATAGTTTTGGGATTGAACCCTACAAAAGCACAGATGATAGAAAGCCAAAACAGGTCTATACAAAATGATCTAGGACAAACAGTACTTTGATTCACTTCCCCTCTCAAAGACAAGATATCTAACATCTGATGGTTCTAATATCTGCCCAAGTGCAAAGCCCTTTGAGTTATAAAGACTGTTGAAGACCAAACCACTGATAAAGTCAAAAGTCTGCTGGAAGTCAAAGGTCTGATCACCCTTTGAAGAACATCTGATAAAGCTTCATCAGTGGTTAAGCTCATCAGAGGATAGCATCATCAGTGTCTTGTAATCAATGTTTCTATCATTATAACAGAGAATAGCATTAGCAGTGGTTAGAGTTTGTTAAGGTTGTTAGATGTCACTGTCTTGATGACATCAGCAAAGATGCCACAGAGGTTAGGGATGTGTA
Source organism: Scalesia atractyloides (assembly GCA_947069175.1). Taxonomy (NCBI): domain Eukaryota; kingdom Viridiplantae; phylum Streptophyta; class Magnoliopsida; order Asterales; family Asteraceae; genus Scalesia; species Scalesia atractyloides. Next base: position 68,678,075 of record CAMTDV010000025.1, read on the forward strand.
GTATAAATCAGTGCATGTACTTTTCTATTTAACTCACATATACCACTCATCTTGTACATTCAAATCTGTGTGAGCTCGGTCTGAGGGGGAGTTAGTGATTCATAACTGTATTACTTGTAATCTTTTCAATCTGTTGAGTAATGAAAACATGTATGATGAAAGCTATCTCTCCTTGATTGTGTTACAAAGTTTTAAATCTCATTCCGCTGCAAAGTATTGTATTTTTATCTCCTTCTATTATCTATTTGTTTAAAACAATGCAATCAAGTCAAACTCAGATCCTAACAATTGGTATCAGAGCATTGGTCAGTCAAATTCGATCTAACAATCAATTTGACAATAAAGATCAGCTCAATTTCATTGATACGGTGTTGTTCGTATGTGTTAAAAACAGAGTAAGAATCTATTCACGTTGGTAAAGCAATTACTCTGTAAAACAACCAAGATGTTACTAAACACACAAGTTCCACATGACACTAATAGTGTATCATTTTATATGATTCAGTATTTGTGTTGAATGTGTGATGATTCCATGATTAATTGTTGCTAAGGATTCGTCTAGTGTCATTAAAAGACTGAAGCGAATCAAAACCTTAGGAACAAGATCATATATGGAACAACAGTTATGAGAAACCTTAAAATGTGAAAATCAAATTGCGTTGATATTTAGAAAACCAGATCAAAAGTAATGTGAAAATTAGCCTAAACATTTTGCAAAAATGACTAAGTTTCTCAAAAAAATTACTGTAAATGATTCTGGATTGAATATTCTTTTCATAGAAACCTTCCAGTGAATGATACAACATCTACCTATGGAAAGGTTAAAAGAAAATTGAAGAAAAATCACAAAACTCAAAAGTGCGTTTATCTCAAAACTTTTGATGTTAAAAGAAAAGAGTATAAACATAAAACACTTGAGAGTTCACAGGCCAGTACTAAAGAAGGAAAACCTAGATAAATCTCCACTTCTGCTCAAACATCTGTTACTAAGCAAGCTAAGTGCAACCACTGTTTTCAGGAAGGTTCAGGTAATTGAATGTATCTGAAGGTAACAATTGTTCAAAGAGGACTTTGGAAATCCATCAGGTCTTATTGTTTCATTTATCAAGAAATTTTTACTTAATTGTAAAAATTTCATATAAATATCAGGTCATGTATTATTCCTTTATATTTTTGTTAAGGTAATACATATTGAGCTTTTACTTGTTTTAAATAGTTAAAGCTCAATACCTGTCAGGAAGTAGAACCCTTCATTTTTTTATGGGATGATACTTCCACTGACAATGAATCAAAAGGATTTTGTATGATGTTCAGTGTTAATTCATAAAATAAGTCAAGTCCAAATAAATTGAAGTAGTGTGACAACCTGGTTACCATCTAGGATACTCAACCACTGCTAAGACCTATAAAGTGTTTTTACACAATGGACTAGTGTGTGGAAGAGGTTTTGAGTGAAAAGTTTAAATAAACTTTTATCATTGAATATCCCAGTAGGTCATGTGAAATGTTTGTCAAGTCTAACCTTGCTGGTACTCATAATCTTCATCACTAGACTATGGATATGCTATTATGATCTCAAAATACATAATCTCATCCATCAAAAGAGCAGAAGATGTTTCAAAACAGTCCACCATCCCAGAACCAAATACAGTGTGAATCAGACATCACCTTATGAGGGATTACTAGGAAAAGGTTTGATTTCTCTGCATCATGTTCTAACTAGAGATCAACTGGTAGATGTTCAAATCAAAGCATTAGAAACATCCACCCTCAAAAGTCTGATCTCTAGGTTTGAAATGCTAAACATGGATTAAAACATATCTCGTGTGTAAATAGCATCAAAATGATTTTCAGAAAATCAAAACAAAACCTTAAAAATAGTTAAATTGAAACTTTCTCAATAAATCCCTAAAGTCTGAAGAAACCACTGTTCTATTCTCAAAACTCTGATTGGCATATATATATCCACTGACAAGGTGAATCATCTGTCTTCATTATCTACTGTTCCACAACCACTGACAGTGTTACAATTTTTACTGTTCACAACCGCTGATGACACACATCAGTTGTTTTGGGATAGTCAGAGGATACATGTGGACAGATAATAGCCATCAGATCTTGCCACGTGTTAGATGTTAACCGTTCGAGTTTTGAAACTACTGTTATCCAAATAAAACCCTGATAAAACCTCTCAAACAAAGTTTTTATCACCAAAATCAAATTCAAAAGTTCTCAAAAGCGATTACACAGTTTCTTCAGAGTCTCTCAAAATTTCAAACATGGTTCTTATCATCAAACATCCACACAATTATCTATGTAGTTTCGAGAAGACGAAGAAAAATACATATTTTTACGATATCATAGATATCTTGTCTTCATCAAAGTATAAAACCTTGCTCACCTGTAACGTACCAATTTATCAAGACACCTTACGAGATTTCTGGGCTAATGCTAAACTTGAAATTCAAAATAAAAAGCCTTGGGCAATCTCATCAAAAGTAGGAGGTATCATGGTTCCAATAACTCCACAAACCATCTCAGAAGTTTTTCGGATGGACGATCTACCAGGTAAAATCTCTTTCCCTAAGGATGAGTATCAAGTTGATTTGATCAATAGAGGGTATACAGGAGAATTAACAAAAGCTACTATGGAAAAAAGATGATTTCCACCTCCTATGAAATTCCTATTTCATACCTGCTCACCTGTGTTTCAAATAAAACAACTGGCTTTAACGAAATACCTTTGAAAATTCAATACTTGGGGTATGCCATCATGTCTAAAACTGATTACAACTACTCCCAAGCATTGTTTAATGATCTGGTAGCAAATCCGGAAAATGTGAAAAACAATAAAGCACAAGCTTTCTTGTTATTTCCAAGATTTTTAAGCTATTATTTACAACAGAAAATTTCAAAAGAGAATGCACAAGCTCTTGTTCAAGGTATATCTTTTCAAATAAATAGCTTAACGTCTGAAACATTACTCGCCTTATGGATAAAGAGACAAAGTTTCTAAAACACAAGCATGGAAGTCTGAGCAAAATTTAGATGAGTCCACATCTACTCCTCAGACCTCAGTTGCTGAGCCCAATGCTCTTGGTGACCATAGTAGCATAACCACTGCTGTGCAAGCCCCACCAAAATCACCAAAAGAACCAAGAAGAAATCCACTAAGCCCACCAAATCTACCAAAAAGGATCTTCTGGAAATGAGATCCCAGAAGTTAATCCTGTGACAACACAAAAGTCACAAGAAACCACTGTTGCTACTTCCTCACAACAGTTGGAAGGATCTCCACCCAAAACCACAACTCCTCATGATTCTCCCAAAAGGAACATGTTGTAAGTACATGGACACCACAACTTGAAACATTACCCTCATTTGAGAGTATGTTGAACTGTCCTTCTCCCGGAGCAAAGACTTTTTACACATCACTCCCCACATCTCAAATAACTTCAACAAAAGTACCTTTGTTTGAAGTCATTGAAAGTCAGACACAAAACAGCCCCTCTCACCAACACATTATTGAGAGAAAAACTTCCACAATGGCTGTGTCTGATAAAGTTCAATTGGCTATCCCACAAACAGTTGAAGAGGTTACACCACTTGAGTTTTATGAATTTCTTGTTGGTATTCAAGTGGAGCAGCTACTACAGATGTTGCAACCACTGATCTACATCTGGACAGTAGTTTCATAAATAAGACTCCCTTGAAGGCAATTTCTACTGAGGCTACTTTGGTAACCACTGCTGGTGTTAATACCACTGTTAGGTTTGCTAAGGAACCCTCTGCTGTAGAAAGAAGTCCCCAGTACCGAGAAAAAGGGGCATCAGCTGATGAGAATTTGGAGACTTCTCCTATCTCTAAGGTTGATACAACCACCTCTGGTGGGAAATTTCAGATGATCACATTAAATTGGGTGATGATTTAAAATATAAAGATTTGACGGAGAAGGTTACAAAAATCGAAGCACTACGACAGATATAAAAAATATGCTGCAACAGATGTTAGAATCTTCAAAATCTCAAAACACTGCTCAACCATCTGTTCCTCAAACCAATGAAGTATTAAGACAGTTATATCCTCTGCTTCAACAACAACGCCAGCATGCTGATCACCAACATGAAATCCAGGTGCAAATGCTAAGAGACATGGTTAGGAAAGATATTAAAATACTCATGCAGAGCTAAAGAGTATTAAAGAAACCCTCACAAAAATGCCTGCAACTACCTCTGCAATTATCTTTGAAAGAGTTGATGATGCCAAAAAGGGGGAGAAAAATGAGTCTATAAAAAGACCCTCAGTAACTTCTACTGAAATATCTGTCAAAGAAAAGAAAAAGGGAGTTGATGATACCCTGGAAATTCAAGCAGATGATGAAGGTGCAAAAATCAGGATCATTAAAACTCAAACTGAGACAAAGGAGAGGACTTTGACAAAGGAGCAAAAGGAGTTGAAAGAGTTAGAGATAAAAGCAAAGGATACCACTATTGGTCTTAAAACCACTGATGGTATCAAAAAGATAACCACTGATAGTTCTAAACCAATGTCTTCATCTCAACAATCCTTGACAAAAAGCAGGAAACAATGCATCATCATTTTTACCAGCTTCCACTGTAACAGATGTTGATACTACCAAAGGTACAATAGATGTTAAGACAACAGTGGTTTACACAAAAGATTCTCAATTTCCATCAACATCAATATTCACTCCTATAACTCAAATTCCTACAAAAACTCCTTCACCAAAATCAGTTTATACAAGAAAAAGAAAGGTCACGGTGATGGATGATGATATACCTGCACATACTCCTCTATCATCTTCACCATTTATTCAAACAAATCCAGAACCTTTCATCCCTGTCTCATCACCACCATCATTTCCACTCACCCAATCACCCACTGGTCACAACCCTTCTAGAAACATACCACTGGAAACAACATATCCTCTCGAGTGGCTGCAGTTCAAAACGAAATGATGCAATTTTATACAGAGGTTAATCCATCCAAAAGAACTTTTCCATCTCTTCATGGCTACATAATTCCTAAGAACATTGATGAGTATTTGAAATTGAAGCCAAACAAGCTAAAAAAAATAGAAAAAGAAGAGGGAAAAGGAAAGGGTAACACCTACTTGTTAAGACTAGAGCAGCATGAGCTAAGCAAAGTCAGGAAACTGGAAGATTTTGCGAGAGACTTAAACAAGAAGATGTCAAACATACCACCTAATGCTGACTTTCAAAGTAGCTAAGGAAAGATATCATAGAACTTATCATGAGAGACAAACCATATCAAGCACATGAGCATCAGTTCAAAGACTGGTCTATCACAGCTCTCAAACAAGAAGCAAACAAATATGAAAGGATGAAGAAAGATCCTCAAATAAGGAAGAATGCACCATAGGAACAAGTTTAAACTTACAATGCAGATCTTGCCTTAGAAGCATCCATCCAAGCCTTAAATCAAAGAAAAAGGAGTTACAGATGGATGGGGAAGATAAACAAAGGAAGCTGACATCAGTAAACAGGCCAAAAATCTACCCTTGCATGAATTGGATGATGATTCATTAAAGTCTCAAGCTCAACCTGCAGAAACTATCAAAAGGCTAACAAGCAGTTCACCGTCTCCAAACTCATCACAAATAAAACTTCTCCCAAGAAACCCATTGAACTCAAAAATACTAAAATGGATGTCTGACAAACAGACCCATGTATTGACCTTGCTCAAGTCCAATAGGAAAGTTGAAAAAATATCAAGAGAGGATGCACTAAGCCTGGGTGTGACCTCCAAGATCTTTTGGAACTTCAACTGTGTAGGGATGAAGATGATGAAAATTCCCAGAACTTTGAATTACAGTTCAAAGGATATATCAGGGAAAAACTGATGAGAGAATAAAGATCATAAATAAGGAAGAGTTTTTGGCATCATATATTCTAGGGGGAGATTGTTGGGATTGAACCCTATAAAAGAACATATGATAGAAAGTCAAAACAGTTCTATACAAAATGATCCAGGACAAACAACACTTTGATTCAATTCTCCTCTCAAAGACAAGATATCTAACATCTGATGGTTCTAACAGCTGCCCAAGTGCTAAGCCCTGTTGAGTTATAAAGATTATTGAAGACCAAACCACTGATAAAGTCAAAAGTCTGCTAGAAGTCAAAGGTCTGATCACCCTTTGAAGAACATCTGATAAAGCTTCATCAGTGGCTGAGCTCATCAGAGGATATCAGTGTTTCTATCATTATAACAGAGGATAGCATTAGCAGTGGTTAGAGTTTGTTAAGCTTGTTAGATGTCACTGTCTTGATGACATCAGCAAAGATGCCACAGAGGTTAGGGATGTGTAGTATAAATAAGGCAGTGCATGTACTGTTCTATTTAGCTCACATACATACACTCATCTTGTACATTCAAATCTTTGTGAGCTCGGTCTGAGGGGGAGTTAGTGATTCATAACTGTATTTACTTGTAATCTTTTCAATCTGTCAAGTAATGAAAACAGTGTATGATGAAAGCTAATCTCTCCTTGATTGTGTTACAAAGTTTTAAATCTCATTCCACTGCAAAGTATTGTATGTTTTATCTTCTTCTATTATCTATTTGTTTAAAACAATGCAATCAAGTCAAACTCAGATCCTAACAATAGCAAAATCGAATTTCTCAAAAAGGAGTTTGGTATTTTTACAAGTGTGAAGGGAGAAACTCTACATCAGATCATAGAGAATTTTTCTCATCTTTTAGCAGAGTTGGAGCAATATAGAGTTTTTAAGACAAATCTTAAAATAAATAGCAAATTACTAGATGAAGATTGGGGAAGTTTCTTGTTGATAATAAAAAACCAAACAGGTAACAAAGATCTTACAGAGAATCAATTTATTGGAAAACTTGAAGCACATGATCTAAAGATCGAGAAGAAAGCTAAGATGAAATCTCAGATAGTATTTCAAGATATTGGATTGTATTAATTGCAGAAATTCAAGGTCCAAATATACAAACAACATTCAATACAAATATTTGGAGCTTGAACAAGTCATGTATATTTCGGTAACTGATTGTAACATCCGTCAAAAACGGATTTACCAAACCCGCTCCGTTTATCAACCGAACAATCAATTAAAAATTTCGTTGCGAATTAAATGCCCAAAAAAATTTTAAACGATACATAATCAATTATTATATGGGAATATATAATTAGTTTTTGAAAAACTGTTAAAAATATGAAAATAAAAATGTTTTGTTCCTGCCGGGTTTCGAACCCGAGTCAGTCACGGTTCAACAACAGACTTAACACTCAACACTTAAACCACTGCGCCACTGATGTTCTTTGTTAAATGTTAGGATCATTTAACTGATAACGTGTCTTTTCGAATTCAAAACCGGCGCCCAAAGTTGCAGTCGTCGGAAATCCCGGCAATCTCGCGAAACTTAACGATTCTTTCCGTTATAACGTAAACTTTAACTACACATCGGTTATAACCGACGTCTGAGTCCGCGACACAAATTATAACCGCCGGAGTTTTTCTAACCGACGAATCAAGTCGAAAATCGGACCAAATTCATCGACGATTTGCCTTATAAATACCCCCTCGAACCTCTGCAAACATTTTCGCTCAAAACCGCACCCTTTCTCGGCAAAACTCACTCGCCGGAATTCTTCTGCTCATCGCCGGAAAACCGAGTTCTTAACTTCTAAGCCTTACTAAACCCTCTGAACTTATACCGAAGTCACCCACATACTTTGTAAGCTTTCTGAAGACTCTCTGCTGCAAGACACTCGTCGCCGGAAGTGATTGCTGTCGCCGGAGTTACGCCGGAGAAACAGAGGAATCCAGTCGGTATACCTCACGCCTAATTTCTTCATTCTTTTTATTTAATCTCACATGTATTTAACCATCAGACACTAAAGAACATGATTTAAAACATCGAACCAGTCGGATTTTCCGATTCTGGTTAAAATCTGATGAAGAAGACGATGTATCTGTAACATATAAGTATAATTAAAATCAAGTTATAACTCGGGTTAGACACACAGTCCAGCGGTGGACTGTGTGCACATTAAACATACGAACGTCTCGAGTTCGAATCTTGTTCCACACACGCTGCCTTAATAAAAATACTTTTTTTGTTAACCGAACCGGAGTCGCCACTGGTATATGTTAAGTATATTAATAATCGGAATAATAACCAAGTTAGACACACAGTCCAGTGGTGGACTGTGTGTATGTTTAATCACAGCGCACGAGTTCGAGTCCGGTCTTCTGCATCGACTCGGACATTTACCTTTTTAAATAAGTCAGAAATAAAAATACTTAGTTTGTATTTAAGTATAATAAAAATCGGTTTATATAACATGTTAAACACACAGTCCAGCGGTGGACTGTGTGTTAACGCAACCCACAGGTCCCGGGTTCGAGACCTGTGGTGCGCACCGAGTCACGGATTAAAATCGTTTTTAAGAAATAAAGGAATTTTCTGATTTATCTAATTAATGTATAAATATAATTAAAAACAGAAATATTTCGGGTTAGACACGTAGCTCAGTTGGTAGAGCTGCGTGCACGCGTACGGGAGGTCTCGGGTTCGAGCCTCACTCAGCGCACTTATACTCGCATTCGAACCGGTCAACAGTCACTGTTACAGTCAAAGTCAACGGTCAAAAAAAGTCAAATTTTTTTATATTATTTTTTTATTTATTTTAATTAAAAATCAATTAAAAATACTTAAAAATAACATTTTTAAGGTTAGAAAATAGCCTTAAACTCACAAAAATACACCCAACAATCCTACTAAAATGGATTAATAAAATCCGTTTACTTACCAAACCATAATGCTATTTATCTAGGTTAATTTCACTCGTGGTTAAAACCACTTCGCGTGCATTCAACATCATCAACCGAACGCACCCACTGTGAGTGAATCTTACAACTCCCCATTTTAATTACACGTTTTGGTGTGTGTCATGTGTCACAAAATAATTAACTCGTTTATTTAAACTTGTGCCATACCATGTCGTGATCTAAACTTAGATTGTTTATATTGTTGTGATTACTTATTTCATTTTGTCAAATTATATGAAATTCATTCATTAGGCCCATCAGTTCCTCGTGAGAGACGAGTTGAGCAACGCGTGCCTCTAAATGTTCCATTATTGTTTATGTGTGCTTTATTTAATATCTAATGATTGTTGAATAAGTTTACATCTATTTTTACTCATGTTTGGTTGTGCACTTATTTCATAATCAATTAAATAAACTTGTTCAAATGTTTTCCATAGGATTCACTCGCCAACTTTATGTTGATCCAAAAACCCTTTTACACACGATACAGGTGAACAGGTTGAAGCAATGAAAACATAGGAAATGCCTTAGAAGAGAACAAAGAAGCTTAGATTGATAGTTAGAACATGTTGTAATTTTTATTGTAAATTTCCATTAAATTGTATTAATGAATATGAAACGCATAATAAATGTCATGAGCTTTGATGATAACCCAATCATGCCCCGATCATCTTTTCCGCTGCGGGTCGGGGTGTGACACTGATGGTAATGGTGAAGTTACTTACTCAGCTATACCCGTAGAGGAGACAAGATAAGTTGGAAGTGCATGTCTTGGAAATTGTTTGGGAAATCTATATGCTCACTTTCTATATCTTAGTCAGAATTCACAAGGTCAACAACAAATTAATTCTTGAGTTTCAGGAAATTCATGTGCTCACTTTCCACATCTTACTGAAAATTCACAAAGTCAATAACAGATTAATGTTGAAAATTTGGGAAATTCATATGCTTATTTTCCATATATTGGTGAAAATTCACGAAGTCAACAACATTAATGCTGGAAGTTCTGGAAATTCATATGCTTATTTCCACATCTAGCGAGAACTACGAAGTCAACAACAGATTAATTCTGGAAATTCGCGGATTTATCATTCTTCAAATTTCAGTCAACCCCAACAGTATCCACAACAAAATCAACAAGTTCCACAGAATCAAAATTCAGGAAATCTTTAATGCAATGTATCCGTGAATCTGACCAACTTACAAAACTCATCAATCCAAATGCCAAAGAACACATGGCACTACTTGCATCATTACTTTAATCCTACAATTGTCTTGTTGGTGGAAATATTGGGAATTATAATATGAAGAAAGAAGACTATGATCAAATCTATCCCGAGGAAATGGAACTAAATGACATCCGCTGGTATGGCAATAAGGAGGGCACAAAGGTTTCTAGAAATTACAGGAGAAAAAGATTTAACATGAGAGAATACAAGATTGTGTTTGGAAAAATCAAAGATAGTATGCTTTAACTATGGTGAGGGGTCATTTGAATGAGAATGCAGCAAAAGTTGAAGGAAATTATAATCCGTTTGGGAGAAGTGATTACTATCAAAAGAGCATACCAACACCTTCCACAACCACAATATCAAAATCAAAGTCAAGCATCTCCAAACACTACAAAAAATTGTTGGCACACGCTTTTAGTGGCATTTCAATTTTGTGCCACTAATTTGGGTTTTTAATGGTACTTTGTGTATGCCATATTTGCTTAGCACACACTTTTAGTGACATTTAATCTTTATGCTACTTTTTTTTGACAGGTAATCTTTATGCTACTAATTTAGGTTTGCCACTAAAAATTTTCAAGTACTTCTTTTTATACTTTTTTTTTTCGAGTTGTGTAAAAGAGTCATGCTTAGTGTAGCCCGAGCTCAAGCTCGAGCTCGGCTCTTGGATATTTTTCCAAACTCAAGATAAACTCTGGCACGGTTCGTTTCTTTTTTTGTTAATTAATTTATAATAAATATAATAATTATCTTTTAACAAATTTAACGTATTATGTGTATATATATTTATTATTTAGTTAAATTTATCATAATTTATTAAATAAAAATTATACTTATATAATTATTATTTAATAATCATAAATAAAAATGAAATAAATAGTAGGCTCGCAAAATCGATTTAAGTTCAGGATTAGACAACTTAACTTGAGGCCCGGCTCGTTTAAGCTCGGCTCATTTTAATTTTATTGAACTAGTCAAGAAACACGCAAGTTTACACGCTTAACTCTTTCCTTCCTTGAGGTGTGGGTGAGCGTGGAAAAGTAGTGTGTTGGCCCTTCCACGTAGGGAACACCGCCCCGTGAGGTTATGTGGTGGCATGGTGGTGAGGGTGGGGTATTTTCCACTGGTGTGGTAGGCATTTAGGTGTTGAGATGGTGACTTTTCAATAGTTGGTGATTTTGGGTTGTTTTAATTGGTTCTTATTTATTTATTATTTTATAAAAATGCCACTTTCTATCATCTCCTATCTCTATCCCGCTCTTTTTTCTACCACGCCTATTGACATGTCTAAAACATGACGTTTAATACCCTCTTCATTGTTCTTACTCTAAACGTATAATTTGACAACTTGAGTTTCCAACTAAAATTATTTCCCGCCCCCTAAGACTTGAAATTTCACCTTCTAAAATTTCCCTCCATCCCCTGCCCTAGTTTCTACAGAAAACCATATCTCCTAAAAAGAAAAAGTTATACGCGTCTGGCACTACCCTTACCCACCGCTCTCTCTCCGGCGACTGAAGATTCACAAGCAGAACCATCACAAGCCCTCTCTTCCACTACCTTCACCCACCGCTCTTCTTCCGGCGACTGAAGATTCACAACGACATCACCTAGGGATTCCCCTTACGTCAACAGTGTTCATCGTCATTCCCCTTCAATGCTAGTGGAAACGAAGGGGTAGTGAGGAGATGTATGATGATCACTTATTCCGCTCTGGTTCATCGCACGGCGAACTTTCACTGGTAACGATTTCTTATTGGGTTCAATTGACTTTAGGGTTTTGTTAATTGCATATGCATTCTCTTTACTATAATCTCAGGGCCAATTATTTCACCTGGTGTTGGGTATTGTCAGATTTCAAGTTAATTCTTCCCATAGCAGGTTAATATTCTTATGTAGCTACTCTTTGCTACTAAAAAGATCTGCCGTAACCATTAAGTAATTGTGAGTTTTCAAAATTTGCATTAATTATTAGGTCACACAAGGTTTATATTACTCATTATTTGACTGTTAGGCTCTCAATCTAACCCCACTATGTGTTAACGTTTGAAGCATACTCATTCTACAGTATGATCATGGCTCTGAACCTATTTGACCCGCTAGTGGCATGTATAATCCAAACCAACCCATTGTAATGATTTAGAAAAAAAATGCAAGCTCTAATTCTGATTTAATCCCCTCTAGTTGCTTGCAAAAATGGGTTTCCATTTTCAATGCATCTTGTGGTTATTATATTCATATGTTCCTAATTAAAAAAGATGACATTTGATTCAGTGACTTCGAAATATATGAAACAAACGGCATCTTCAATGTGAAGAGTATTTGTTAATCATGTTTCTAACAAAAGGCATCCCAAAAATTATAGAACAATGCTGGTGCTATGTTCAATCCCTGTCAACTATCACAAGATGGGACAGAGCTGCAATTTTCAACTAACAGTTTACGTCACTATTAGATGATTTTCCAGAAACAAAAAAAAACAATTAAGTAACATGTACCTCCAGCCCTTTCGATGAATGCTAAACAATAAAAATTACATGTTAATTGGATAGCTTTATAGATTTACTCCTGCACATTAAATGACGACCCATTCGAATTTTGGTTCAGATGGAAGACGGCCTGTTTGATTTTGAGTTGGATGTCCTACTCGCCACTTCACCCATTGTCACCCCAAAAAAGTAACAAAAACTTATAACCCTTCTCCCTTAACCCTCTATCCTGTTTCAGCAGCCATCAGCCCTTGCCCATCTCAAGGTACATCATCAAACAACATTAAATACATTCATGAACTTTTTGAATTTAACATCATAGTTTCTTTAGGCATTACTGGAGATTCCATCATGGGCTGGAATGAAATCAATCGCTCAAGCAAAGTCAACAATTGGGCATGCGATAATGTTATTGCTTCAAGTTGGAGTCTTGGAGAACTTTAAAAGCATTACTTTGGTTACTGGGCTAGATCTTGCTTGTTTTGTTGCTGCCATATCGGTGTCTTCAGCTGGTTTTGTTCATTCTTTCACAACTTTCTATTGGTATGAAAGCCTAAACTATCAAGGTAGCCTAGTGATTCTTTGATCTTTTTATAGTATTACTAAGTTTGTAATATGTTGGTTTTATAGTTGATAATTTTTTATGTGTATTGTATATAATCATAAATGATTATCAGTATATAACTTAAAGAAAAACAAAGTTGTTTTCTATATTTTGAGCAGATATTTTTCTTAAAATATGTCTATAAATTTATTATACTAAAAAAATAGTACATGAAGATTAAAAACCAAATTTAAATTAGCCATATAGAAGAGAAAAACTTAAAGTGGCATATTGATACCTAAAGTAATTGGGGTAGGAAATGATTTATAAAAGCAAGTGCAGTAGTAATGCTCTGCAGTAAAATATTGATGAAACTGGATATCAAACATCATCTATGGGATCTTGAACAATGGCCACCAGATTACAAAGCAATTGGCTAGGAAATGATTGATAAAACCAAGTGTGTTAGTAACGGTCAGAACCTTTTCACTTTGTTTGATTCAGAGTACACAAGAAATGTCGGCAGAGTAGGTAGGAACCGACGTTGACAAAGATAATATTGAACAAAAGGAGTCCAAGCTTGGGTTTCTATCGATTAGAAGAAGACGCCTCTGGAAGTGTTGGTGTGTAAGTTAAAGGTAATAATTTGATGATATTTGTGACTACATTGATATGCATAGGTGCTTTGGATATTGATGATACGGTATACATGCTTAGTTGCAGGAAGTGATGGGCCGGGGAAACCAAATTAGAGGTAATTTATATTTTAAAATAGTCATATTTGGTTTGTTATCTGATGATCACCTAATTTTATTGTTGTTTTCTAATAATGATGTATTTTAACTATGATACCGTATTTTATTGTGTTTCTTGACCCGACCTAGTCTAGAAATTTTATAACGTTTGGTTATGAAAACTCTGACCATCGAGAAAAATATGAGCCTAGAGGAAAAAAAATTATGAGCCCGCCACTGCTAGTAAAACCTTATGCTGTATGTTTTTATTTTCAGTTATCATTAAAGCTCGATTATCACTCTTAATATTGATTAGTGAACCAAGATGTTTGGAGGTTTTATGGCATATTGTTATAGTTTACATCCATTTTACTTTTTATGTGTTTTTTTATGATCAGTTATCATTATAGTTTTAGTTCAAATTTGTTGTAACTTTGCTGATTATATTTACAGATGCCAAATGTCTTATATGAAGAATATTTTCTGATGCTTTCGTTCACAACATGACATCAAGTTGTGACCATTTTAAGGTCACCTTAGGACCGATTGAGAAGCCAAAGATTGTTGTCAACTAAAAAGGTGGGGATACAACCTTTGCCGTTGTGGAAATGTCGTTGAAGCCTTCATTGGTACAACTATTAAAAACGCCATTGTCATTGTTCGTGCGCACTTTAATGACTCATAAAGGTAGGCCACAAAGGGTGCCAGTATTATTAACAAAGCACAACTGCTACCATTGCTACTTAACAAGAAAGCTACAAGTGTTCTCATCTTTGAATTAAAAGCTAAAGCCGATGACACTCATCTTGGTGGTGAAGATTTTGACAACATAATGGTTAACCAATGAAGTTTCTAGTTTTCATTTAAAGATTTGTATGTTTTGTGTTTTGATATTTAGATAGTTTGACCATTATTAGAAATTTGTTTGTAAACATTTGCAATGTTTGGAAGATGATCCAACTTTTAATCGAAGTATTGACATTTAATTTGATGTATTTATACTGTAAATTAATTAAAATGAGTACAATAAACGTTAGTATCGACATTTAATTTGATGTGATTATTGTGACATAAATTATGTGCCATTAAAACACCAAAAGTTTGTAGTGGTAGACAAAATAAGTGCCACTAAAAGCCTAAAAGTTGTGCGGTAGATCGAAAAAGTGCCACTAAAAGGCTTAGCGTCAGCGCTTCTAGGACACTCTCTGTGTGCTGCCCATTCCTATAAAGGTCTTTAGTGGCACTTTTTTGTTTTTTAATGGCACTTTTTGTATGTCACTAAATGACATTTTTTTGTAGTGAAACCGAGTCATTCCAATTGAAAGTTCTTCATCAAATCAAAATGCTTCATCATCAAAGAGTAAGCGTTGATGGTTTGTAGGATCTAGGTTTGTTAAACTTGTGAGTTATGGAAATGAAGAACAAACAATTTGTAATGAGTGATGCAAATAATATAAATACCAATTTCCATAACAAACAATTTGTAAGTTTGTAGTGGTAGACAAAATAAGTGCCACTAAAAGCCTAAAAGTTGTGCGGTAGATCGAAAAAGTGCCACTAAAAGGCTTAGCGTCAGCGCTTCTAGGGACACTCTCTGTGTGCTGCCCATTCCTATAAAGGTCTTTAGTGGCACTTTTTTGTTTTTTAATGGCACTTTTTGTATGTCACTAAATGACATTTTTTTGTAGTGAAACCGAGTCATTCCAATTGAAAGTTCTTCATCAAATCAAAATGCTTCATCATCAAAGAGTAAGCGTTGATGGTTTGTAGGATCTAGGTTTGTTAAACTTGCGAGTTATGGAAATGAAGAACAAACAATTTGTAATGAGTGATGCAAATAATATAAATACACAATTTCCATAACAAACAATTTGTAATGAGTGATGCAAATAATATAAATACACAAGCTGGAAGATATATCAGAAACCGTTTTCGATTGAACTTTAATGAATTCAGTTACAGTACAATGATTATACAATCTCCCCCTCGGCCTAATCACTCACAAATTTGTTCGTACAAAAGAGAATGAGATGAAGTGATAAATAGATCTTTAACAGGTGAGATCTATTTATACTAAGTACAAAAGTTTTGTTTGCAACCAGCTGACGTCACCCTGATAGTGACATCTAACATTCCTAACAGAAAATATTCCATAGATGTTAGCAAACATCTGCTGAGATCTAATCTTCTATTCTTTTCCATAAAAATATGTTCTAAGCTAAGTATCGTTACATTGAGTAAACTTCTATTCTTCAAATTGTTGTTGGCTTGTGTCAAACATCTGTTTAGCCACAAAAGATGTTTGGTCTTCATGATCAATGCTTTGTGTAGCTTAACATCTTTAGATCTGGACAGACTTGTTATCTAATCCTAGAGTACTGAATCCTCTAGATCAGAGTAAAACCGAAAACGTGTAGAAGCAGATTTAACAATTAAACTGATCTTTATTGATTATTAAACTAGATGTTTTACATTCAATCTAAGATCCAAGAACATTTCTCCAACTCGTCTAGCCTCTCTATATATGAATTATCCCCCTTTCTCTCTAAACTCTCTATAACTTTTTCTGATGTGCTAACCTAAACCCTAATGCACAACTTTGTTTATATAACACAATGCATGTAATCTGGGCTAGGTTTCACTATGGGCTATGAATTAGGTCAAGCCTAATTCGCCTACCACTCACAAGATGTGGGGTTTTGTGGCCCAAACTCTGTTAAGTAACTATACAAAGCTAAACTCGCTAATATTCATTTCACTGATCACAAGATATCCAAAGACCTAATTATATGAAGTTGTTGACACAATACGAACCACAGACTCCCTCATGACAATAGCTTCATATGGAAACTTTGTTTTAGTCTTCTTGTAGTCTTTGGTCTTTGGATAGCTTCAGCTTCAAGCTTTTGTCAACAACAAATTCCCCCTAAGCTGATGCACCAAATCACCAAATCTTTAAAAACATTAGCACTTGAGTAAACTCTAGTTAAAATATGCATAGCAATCTGCAATCTTTAAACTCTCTCTGCAATGTAGAAAGGAGGATTCTACTATGCATCCAATCAGACTCCTCTTCACTTAAGCGTACAATAACTCTAAGTCACTTCACTTTACTCCACTTTGCTTCATAGGAACAAACTTCAACTATATGTATACGAAAACAAACATCTCGAAAAATCCATTAGACTTTTTCCATAAATGTGGATAAACCATTATTTTATTGAAAGATGTCCAAAAGTATTATAGTGTTCCAATTTAAACAATAATCCATTTGATTTAAGTTCATTTGAAAAACGACTTCTAAGTCCATTTGACTTTTAAGTCTGTCCAACACAATAGAACCTGCATGTTAAAAAAATTTAGGACACAATGATGTACCTGTACCTGTACCATACCTGTACCCGTACCGATTTTAGGTATTCGGAACATGTATCGGTACCCAGTTTTAATGATTTTGGTATTCGATACTTTTTGGTATTGGTATGGTACGGAGTAAAAACGGGTACTAGTACCGAATTTGATATAGAACATTAAAAGTTTTTTTATACTATGTTTTATTTTGTATTATAGTATTTGTAGTACTGTATCGATTTTACCTATTTGGTACTCGTATCGTATTGGTATTCGTACCGATTTTACCTATTTGGTACTTGTATTGTATGGTACTTATGCCGTTTACCTATTTAGTACTTGTAAAGTGCTCAAAAAAATAAAATAAAAACAAAATGGTACAAAAACAGGTATCGTACCGCAATACCCATACCAATACCCATACATGTACCATACCAATATATTGGTACCTAGTTTTGTTCAAATTCGGTACTGGTATTTTTGGTACTGGTACGGGTACGAGTACAATACCAATCCCATCCCTATAACAATTCTTTCACGAATAATTGTTTCCGTACGATAAGAATTTGAAAGAAAAAGAAAATCGTTTTGGATTTTTATATATTTCTAATAACAAAAAACAAAAACTTTGTTTTTGTGAGAATCATTGGTTAAGAAGATCATATCAGCTAAGTCAAACTGTTTTCACACTAGTAGTTATTTAATTTTCTCAAAATGATTACCAGCATTGTTTATCCACTTAAACAAAAAGACATGAACATTTCAAGTACCATGTACCTCGTGTTATGATTAAGTATATTATTATACCGATGTACTAGTGTGTCCCACTTCAGGACCTACTCCCGCGATCAAGTTATGCACAAAGCTTCCTCTTAGTAGGCGAGTATACATAACTCATCCTTTTTGAATTACAACGCCAGGCCATTGGTGAACAGGTATGTACCATCGTACAGTCAAAGCGGCTAATGTTGATCTCCAATGAGGGTTAGAAAAGTACCAAATTTTGGTACGATTTATGCTTTTTGCATATTTAAATGACTCTCTAGGAGAGCTTCTTCAATTTCTGGGTTTTTGGCATTTTTAGCTTTTTTAAGATATTCAGGACTGTGTCTAGGTCTGCATATATATGGATGCAACAAAAGGAGTCCTGGTATTCCCGGATGAAGTTACATTATAAACAACCCAAAACCTTGGATTTTGGAAATCTATCAACGCAAGATTTTAGGTAATAAAAACATACGCCTTTGATGCGTTATCCACTTATTACACAATTCGTTATTTTTTTTAAGCTGTAAGTTGATTATTTCATATTTCTTGCCTACTGGCACATCACATGATGAAGCTACTATCACACTTTATGCAATATTGAGTTCAATTTCAGTGTGACAATCCAAGCCGCCGATGTACTGTCATATCTTCTTTTTCACATAGTGACAACTCATTTTTTATTTTCTATTTTATTTTTTGTTGGTTTTCTATTTTTTTAAGAAAAACAAATTATTTACAAAATTTCAAGATTCTTACGAAAAACTGGTTACTCGGGATTCCTCATCCCGTTAAGTTCGACTAAGTTTTCATAACCAGCCCTGTTAAATGCTTTTGTCTAAAGATCTGCTATTTTTATTTTGTATTATAGTATTTATAGTACTGTATCGATTTTACTTATTTGGTACTCGTATCGTATTGGTATTCGTACCGATTTTACCTATTTGGTACTTGTATTGTATGGTACTTATGCCGTTTACCTATTTAGTACTTGTAAAGTGCTCAAAAAAATAAAATAAAAACAAAATGGTACAAAAACAGGTATCGTACCGCAATACCCATACCAATACCCATACATGTACCATACCAATATATTTGGTACCTAGTTTTGTTCAAATTCGGTACTGGTATTTTTGGTACTGGTACGGGTACGAGTACAATACCAATCCCATCCCTATAACAATTCTTTCACGAATAATTGTTTTCCGTACGATAAGAATTTGAAAGAAAAAGAAAATCGTTTTGGATTTTTATATTTTTCTAATAACAAAAATAAAAACTTTGTTTTTGTGAGAATCATTGGTTAAGAAGATCATATCAGCTAAGTCAAACTGTTTTCACACTAGTAGTTAATTCTTTAATTTAATATTCGGTGAATAATAGTCCAAAATGATTACCAGCATTGTTTATCCACTTAAACAAAAAGACATGAACATTTCAAGTACCATGTACCTCGTGTTATGATTAAGTATATTTTTATACCGATGTACTAGTGTGTCCCACTTCAGGACCTACCCCCGCGATCAAGTTATGCACAAAGCTTCCTCGTAGTAGGTGAGTATACATAACTCATCCTTTTTGAATTACAACGCCAGGCCATTGGTGAACAGGTATGTACCATCGTACAGTCAAAGCGACTAATGTTGATCTCCAATGAGGGTTAGAAAAGTACCAAATTTTGGTACGATTTATGCTTTTTGCACATTTGAATGACTCTCTAGGAGAGCTTCTTCAATTTCTGGGTTTTTGGCATTTTTAGCCTTTTTAAGATATTCGGGACTATGTCTAGGTCTGCAGATATCTGGATGCAACAACGAGTCCTCGTATTCCCGGATGAAGTTACATTATAAACAACCCAAAACCTTGGATTTTGGAAATCTATCAACGCAAGATTTAAGGTAATAAAAACATACGCCTTTAATGCGTTATCCACTTATTACACAATTCGTTATGTTTTTTTACGCTGTAAGTTGATTATTTCATGTTTCTTGCCTACTGGCACATCACATGATGAAGCTACTATCACACTTTATGCAATATTGAGTTCAATTTCAGTGTGACAATCCAAGCCGCCGATGTACTGTCATATCTTCTTTTTCACATAGTGACAACTCATTTTTTTATTTTCTATTTTCTATTTTTGTTGGTTTTCTATTTTTTTATTGGTTAAGAAGATCATATCAGCTAAGTCAAACTGTTTTTCACACTAGTAGTTAATTCTTTAATTTAATATTCGGTGAATAATAGTCCAAAATGATTACCAGCATTGTTTATCCACTTAAACAAAAAGACATGAACATTTCAAGTACCATGTACCTCGTGTTATGATTAAGTATATTATATACCGATGTACTAGTGTGTCCCACTTCAGGACCTACTCCCGCGATCAAGTTATGCACAAAGCTTCCTCGTAGTAGGCGAGTATACATAACTCATCCTTTTTGAATTACAACGCCAGGCCATTGGTGAACAGTATGTACCATCGTACAGTCAAAGCGGCTAATGTTGATCTCCAATGAGGGTTAGAAAAGTACCAAATTTTGGTACAATTTATGCTTTTTGCATATTTGAATGACTCTCTAGGAGAGCTTCTTCAATTTCTGGGTTTTTGGCATTTTTAGCTTTTTAAGATATTCGGGACTGTGTCTAGGTCTGCATATATATGGATGCAACAAAGGAGTCCTCGTATTCCCGGATGAAGTTACATTATAAACAACCCAAAACCTTGGATTTTGGAAATCTATCAACGCAAGATTTAAGGTAATAAAAACATACGCCTTTAATGCGTTATCCACTTATTACACAATTCGTTATGTTTTTTTACGCTGTAAGTTGATTATTTCATGTTTCTTGCCTACTGGCACATCACATGATGAAGCTACTATCACACTTTATGCAATATTGAGTTCAATTTCAGTGTGACAATCCAAGCCGCCGATGTACTGTCATATCTTCTTTTTCACATAGTGACAACTCATTTTTTATTTTCTATTTTCTATTTTTGTTGGTTTTTTTTTTTTAAGAAAAACAAATTATTTACAAAATTTCAAGATTCTTATGAAAAACTGGTTACTCGGGATTCCTCATCCCGTTAAGTTCGACTAAGTTTTCATAACCAGCCCTGTTAAATGCTTTTGTCTAAAAAACTGCTATGTTTTATTTGTATTATAGTATTTATAGTACTGTATCGATTTTACTTATTTGGTACTCATATCGTATTGGTATTCGTACCGATTTTACCTATTTGGTACTTGTATTGTATGGTACTTATGCCGTTTACCTATTAGTACTTGTAAAGTGCTCAAAAAAATAAAATAAAAACAAAATGGTACAAAAACAGGTATCGTACCGCAATACCCATACCAATACCCATACATGTACCATACCAATATATTTGGTACCTAGTTTTTTTTCAAATTCGGTACTGGTAGTTTTGGTACTGGTACGGTACGAGTACAATACCAATCCCATCCCTATAACAATTCTTTCACGAATAATTGTTTTCCGTACGATAAGAATTTGAAAGAAAAAGAAAATCGTTTTGGATTTTTATATTTTTCTAATAACAAAAAATAAAAACTTTGTTTTGTGAGAATCATTGGTTAAGAAGATCATAT
Organism: Scalesia atractyloides; assembly: GCA_947069175.1. Lineage (NCBI taxonomy): Eukaryota > Viridiplantae > Streptophyta > Magnoliopsida > Asterales > Asteraceae > Scalesia > Scalesia atractyloides. The sequence goes on from CAMTDV010000025.1 coordinate 68,699,650, forward strand.
CAGCTAAGTCAAACTTTTTCACACTAGTAGTTAATTCTTTAATTTAATATTCGGTGAATAATAGTCCAAAATGATTACCAGCATTGTTTATCCACTTAAACAAAAAGACATGAACATTTCAAGTACCATGTACCTCGTGTTATGATTAAGTATATTATTATACCGATGTACTAGTGTGTCCCACTTCAGGACCTACTCCCGCGATCAAGTTATGCACAAAGCTTCCTCGTAGTAGGCGAGTATACATAACTCATCCTTTTTGAATTACAACGCCAGCCATTGGTGAACAGGTATGTACCATCGTACAGTCAAAGCGGCTAATGTTGATCTCCAATGAGGGTTAGAAAAGTACCAAATTTTGGTACAATTTATGCTTTTTGCATATTTGAATGACTCTCTAGGAGAGCTTCTTCAATTTCTGGGTTTTTGGCATTTTTAGCTTTTTTAAGATATTCGGGACTGTGTCTAGGTCTGCATATATATGGATGCAACAAAAGGAGTCCTCGTATTCCCGGATGAAGTTACATTATAAACAACCCAAAACCTTGGATTTTGGAAATCTATCAACGCAAGATTTAAGGTAATAAAAACATACGCCTTTAATGCGTTATCCACTTATTACACAATTCGTTATGTTTTTTTACGCTGTAAGTTGATTATTTCATGTTTCTTGCCTACTGGCACATCACATGATGAAGCTACTATCACACTTTATGCAATATTGAGTTCAATTTCAGTGTGACAATCCAAGCCGCCGATGTACTGTCATATCTTCTTTTTCACATAGTGACAACTCATTTTTTATTTTCTATTTTCTATTTTTGTTGGTTTTCTATTTTTTTAAGAAAACAAATTATTTACAAAATTTCAAGATTCTTATGAAAAACTGGTTACTCGGGATTCCTCATCCCGTAAGTTCGACTAAGTTTTCATAACCAGCCCTGTTAAATGCTTTTGTCTAAAGATCTGCTATGTTTTATTTTGTATTATAGTATTTATAGTACTGTATCGATTACTTATTTGGTACTCATATCGTATTGGTATTCGTACCGATTTTACCTATTTGGTACTTGTATTGTATGGTACTTATGCCGTTTACCTATTTAGTACTTGTAAAGTGCTCAAAAAAATAAAATAAAAACAAATGGTACAAAAACAGTATCGTACCGCAATACCCATACCAATACCCATACATGTACCATACCAATATATTTGGTACCTAGTTTTTTTTCAAATTCGGTACTGGTAGTTTTGGTACTGGTACGGGTACGAGTACAATACCATCCCATCCCTATAACAATTCTTTCACGATAATTGTTTTCCGTACGATAAGAATTTGAAAGAAAAAGAAAATCGTTTTGGATTTTTATATTTTTCTAATAACAAAAATAAAAACTTTGTTTTTGTGAGAATCATTGGTTAAGAAGATCATATCAGCTAAGTCAAACTGTTTTCACACTAGTAGTTAATTCTTTAATTTAATATTCGGTGAATAATAGTCAAAATGATTACCAGCATTGTTTATCCACTTAAACAAAAAGACATGAACATTTCAAGTACCATGTACCTCGTGTTATGATTAAGTATATTATTTACCGATGTACTAGTGTGTCCCACTTCAGGACCTACCCCGCGATCAAGTTATGCACAAGCTTCCTCGTAGTAGGCGAGTATACATAACTCATCCTTTTTGAATTACAACGCAGCCATTGGTGAACAGGTATGTACCATCGTACAGTCAAAGCGGCTAATGTTGATCTCCAATGAGGGTTAGAAAAGTACCAAATTTTGGTACAATTTATGCTTTTTGCATATTTGAATGACTCTCTAGGAGAGCTTCTTCAATTTCTGGGTTTTTGGCATTTTTAGCTTTTTTAAGATATTCGGGACTGTGTCTAGGTCTGCAATATATGGATGCAACAAAAGGAGTCCTCGTATTCCCGGATGAAGTTACATTATAAACAACCCAAAACCTTGGATTTTGGAAATCTATCAACGCAAGATTTAAGGTAATAAAAACATACGCCTTTAATGCGTTATCCACTTATTACACAATTCGTTATGTTTTTTTACGTTTGTAAGTTGATTATTTCATGTTTCTTGCCTACTGGCACATCACATGATGAAGCTACTATCACACTTTATGCAATATTGAGTTCAATTTCAGTGTGACAATCCAAGCCGCCGATGTACTGTCATATCTTCTTTTTCACATAGTGACAACTCATTTTTTATTTTCTATTTTCTATTTTTGTTGGTTTTCTATTTTTTTAAGAAAAACAAATTATTTACAAAATTTCAAGATTCTTATGAAAAACTGGTTACTCGGGATTCCTCATCCCGTTAAGTTCGACTAAGTTTTCATAACCAGCCCTGTTAAATGCTTTTGTCTAAAGATCTGCTATGTTTTATTTTGTATTATAGTATTTATAGTACTGTATCGAATTTACTTATTTGGTACTCATATCGTATTGGTATTCGTACCGATTTTACCTATTTGGTACTTGTATTGTATGGTACTTATGCCGTTTACCTATTTAGTACTTGTAAAGTGCTCAAAAAAATAAAATAAAAACAAAATGGTACAAAAACAGGTATCGTACCGCAATACCCATACCAATACCCATACATGTACCATACCAATATATTTGGTACCTAGTTTTTTTCAAATTCGGTACTGGTATTTTGGTACTGGTACGGGTACGAGTACAATACCAATCCCATCCCTATAACAATTCTTTCACGAATAATTGTTTTCCGTACGATAAGAATTTGAAAGAAAAAGAAAATCGTTTTGGATTTTTATATTTTTCTAATAACAAAAAATAAAAACTTTGTTTTTGTGAGAATCATTGGTTAAGAAGATCATATCAGCTAAGTCAAACTGTTTTCACACTAGTAGTTAATTCTTTAATTTAATATTCGGTGAATAATAGTCCAAAATGATTACCAGCATTGTTTATCCACTTAAACAAAAAGACATGAACATTTCAAGTACCATGTACCTCGTGTTATGATTAAGTATATTATTATACCGATGTACTAGTGTGTCCCACTTCAGGACCTACTCCCGCGATCAAGTTATGCACAAAGCTTCCTCGTAGTAGGCGAGTATACATAACTCATCCTTTTTGAATTACAACGCCAGGCCATTGGTGAACAGGTATGTACCATCGTACAGTCAAAGCGGCTAATGTTGATCTCCAATGAGGGTTAGAAAAGTACCAAATTTTGGTACAATTTATGCTTTTTGCATATTTGAATGACTCTCTAGGAGAGCTTCTTCAATTTCTGGGTTTTTGGCATTTTTAGCTTTTTTAAGATATTCGGGACTGTGTCTAGGTCTGCATATATATGGATGCAACAAAAGGAGTCCTCGTATTCCCGGATGAAGTTACATTATAAACAACCCAAAACCTTGGATTTTGGAAATCTATCAACGCAAGATTTAAGGTAATAAAAACATACGCCTTTATGCGTTATCCACTTATTACACAATTCGTTATGTTTTTTTACGCTGTAAGTTGATTATTTCATGTTTCTTGCCTACTGGCACATCACATGATGAAGCTACTATCACACTTTATGCAATATTGAGTTCAATTTCAGTGTGACAATCCAAGCCGCCGATGTACTGTCATATCTTCTTTTTCACATAGTGACAACTCATTTTTTATTTTCTATTTTTTGTTTAGTTTTCTATTTTTTTAAGAAAAACAAATTATTTACAAAATTTCAAGATTCTTATGAAAAACTGGTTACTCGGGATTCCTCATCCCGTTAATTTCGACTAAGTTTTCATAACCAGCCCTGTTAAATGCTTTTGTCTAAAGATCTGCAAGGTATCTAATGTGTCGACTTTAGCAGTTTAATCATTTTCATTTCAGCAAAATCCCTTATAAAATGCTGATGAATGTCAATATATTTTGTTTTACCAAGCTTTACGGGGATTGTTTGTGATTGAAACTGTAGATTTATTTGTCTATCAAGATAAGGGTACGAGTGAACTTCAAACCGTAATCGCGCATCTATTGTTATATCCACAAAACTTGATAGTAATTGCTTCTAGCTGCGATATATTCAGCTTCACACGCTTGCTTCTTGCATTGCCAAGGCACAAGTCTCCCCTTAAGAATTGACAACCACTTGTTGTAGACATTTTGTTTGATTTACATCCTCCAAAGTCTAAATCAGTGTAAGCAACTAACTCTAAGTCACTATTAGTTGGATACCATAGCCCAAACTTAGGTTTCCCCTTAAAAAAAAAGAATCCTCTTCACTGCTTTCATATGGAACTCCTTTGTATTTTCTTGATATCTGCCACAAAGACATACAACGAACATAGTATCTGGTCTTGAAGCAGTAAGATACATCAACAATCCAATCATGGCCCTGTACTGAGTTGGATCTACATCTTCGACCAACATTGTGATTTTCACAACTGGGTGTATTAAAAGTAGCACAATCCTCTATTTTGAAACGAGTCAAAATGTCATACACATACTTCGTCTGATTAATAAGATCACAACCTTCTTCTATTCAACTTGCAATCCTAAGGAGAATGATAACTCACCCATTGCATTAATCTGTCACACCCTCAATTTCCAAATGTGGAGCATTACCGTGAGGCGTGTGACTTGACCAGGATCATGCCAATAATCATATTGAACAATCATTTAAAATATAGTAAAACCATCACCACGATACGATTAGGGACTAAAGTTCAAAGTTTCAAAAACATTAACAAAGTTTACAGCGGAAGCATAAAGTTCAACAGCTTAATAATCCAAGTAATAGTTTAGAGATTATGGATTTTATTAGGAACCCAACATAGGTTCAACGCAACCACTACACTCCTCCGCTGCAAGCTCCCGAGCTGTACCTAAGGTCCTGCAAAGCATGCAGTAGAGTGTCAACAATAAAATTAGGGAGTTCAGGTTTTCTAGTCTTTATTTTCAAAAACAAAAGTTGTTAAGTTACTTGTTTATAAATCATGCGGAGCTACCCCATCTGTAAGCTACTAAACTGTGTAATACCGAAGACATGTGACTGTTGCTATTTCGTTGTTGCCCCGTTTGTCAATGTCGATCATCATTGACGGTTGCCAGGGCATACTAGTTCACACCCGTCCTCCTCGGCACGGTGTGAGGTTTGTGAGACCTAATAGCGCTATCTACTATTATCCCCTTCGCCAGGCCAGGTGATTAATCGGTATAGTAAGTGCGGACTTTGTGACAGGGTTGCGTTTAGCACACTTAATACATGAATTATAAAAAAAGTAATTTAGTAGTAGTATTCCTTCCCGAAATACTAGGCAATCCTAAACCAGGGAAAGTGTAGTTCGTTCATTCCCAACCACGGGGAATACATGCTTTTACTAAGTGTGTGAACTCACCTTTGCTTAGCTCGGCAGATAATTTACTTGTTTTAAAGTTGGTCAACCACATCCTATTATAGTTATCAATATGTATCAGATTCGTATACAAGCAAGTCACGTATTTTCCCACACGTATCTAACACATAGCATACAAGCTAAAACATCACGTATCACGTAAAGCATGTGGGCCATTTATAAACTTATATCACAAGTAAAACAATTAACAGTAACTTAGGCAGTCCAAGGATGTAAGCACAATAGTGTGCAACCCAATTATAATGTACAGTCCAATGTGTGTGGCCCAATGCAGTGTACGACCCAATTATGAGTGTGCGGCCCAAAAATTGTAGTCCAATTTGGATGTGCGGCCCATGGGTGAGACCGTACACTAGAGGCTTGTACCTTGTGCACTAATAGTTGTACTACAAAAGGATTGTGCGGTGCCATTTAATTCAAATAGTATCCTTTCAGGTTTATACGATCAAAACAACAAAGACTCAAACTTTTTCACAAATTCCTGTGAACCCTAATCGTCAGCTAGTCATTATAAATACGTAAAAATTATCATCATAATCATTCAACAATTCACGCCATACAAACTCGTTAAAACACTAACATCATGCCAACTCTGCTTTTTATATAAACGGATCTATATTTCCAATAATTATCAAATCACCACAAATAGATCTAGGGTTATATTTTATCAACAATCCTCAAGAATCCCTTTTTGTACATGGAATCTATTCATCATTAGAACAATATGCACTTTGATTCTAGCATGACCCTAGATGTTGTTTTATCCATTATACATATCATCACCAAGCACCAAATTTGTTTTATGAGCTTACTATCAAACCTTTATCATAATAACATCAAACAAGGATTTATTCCTTATACAAAAACAATAATTCATCATTTTTAGATCATGTCATTCAAGTAGGTTTTTAAATAAGTTTAAGCATTTTACAATTTAAATAATGATAAAGCACTAACCTGGAATGTGTAAGAAAGTTGGTGTGTGAGAAAGGGAAATATTCAAGTGAAAAGGAAAAGCTTTAAGAAGAAGGTTGTTGTGAATCCTGTAAAGAAGAAGGAGGAATGTTTGCTGATTTGTAGAAGAAAAATGTTTCTAAAAGAGGCAACCGCCAGAGAATGTTTGGGAAAAAGTGCTACGGTTTTGGCAACATGTGTATTTATACACATCACTAGGTACCACACACATACATGCGTAGAAATGTGCGGTTCAATTAGGGTAAGTTATGGGCTATCATGCCTGAATTAATTGAGTGTGTGGTAAGTTTAGTGCCTAGTTAAATGTGAGTGGGGGTGTGCGACCAAGGTGAGGTGTGCGAGTGTGTGAGGAGGGGCACACAATGGTGTGCGGCCACCTTTGAAATTCCAATAAACACAACTTCTTATACTAATTAGTGTGTGGCTTGACTTTACTTTAAAATATGCATTCATATATGCATAATATTCACACATATTTAGTGTGCGATCAAGTCATGACAACAAATATTTCCCCAATATTCAATCATGCATATATACTTATATATAAAAAGAAATATCAAATATATTAATCCACTTTAACTTAATAATTTTCATTTACTAACATCACATAATAACAACGTAAGGGGAACGCGAAAGGAAAGTTCGGATTGTCACATTATCACCAAGTTGAAAGAAATTTCGTCCCGAAATTTAGCGTGCAGTCACAGGATCAGCTAATGTAGTTAAGCGTTTTCTTGGGTGTCACATCATCCCCATGTTGGTTTGGAATTTTATCCCGAAATTCAGTAGTAGCTTTAGTGCTGGATGTATTTCTCTAAAACAACTGGGGATACTTGCGCATCATTTGGTTTTCCCGTTCCCAGGTAAACTCTGGGCCGCAACGCGAGTTCCAACAAACTCGTACTATAGGTATCTTGCTACGCTTGAGGGTTTTGACCTATCGATCCATGATCTCAACCGGCTCCTCAATGAAACGAAGCTGATCATCGATCGTGAGTTCCTTGAAAGGAACAATGAGAGTCTCATCCGATAGACACTTCTTCAGATTTGACACGTGGAAGACGTTGTGTACCGCACTGAGTTCTTCAGGCAAGTTTAGTCTATAAGCGACTACACCAATTTTCTCGGTGATTTTGAAAGGTCTGATAATAGCGGATTAAGCTTGCCCCTTTTGCCAAAAGGATCACACCTTTCCAAGGTGAGACTTTAGCAAAACTCGGTCTCCAACTTGAATTTCAATGGTTTCCAACGCTTATCAGTGTAGCTTTTATGGCGGTCACGGGCGGCCGCCATTCGTTGTCTAATCTAGACAATCTTTTCCGTTGTGTCGAGTACGAGTTCAGGGCCGGTGATTTGGCTATCGCCAACTTCAGCCCAACACAGATGTGGTCAACGTTTTCGTCGTATAACGCTTCGAATGGGCAGCCTGAATTCTAGTGTGGGAGTTATAAGAAAATTCTACTAGAGGTAAGTGTCGTTCCTAGCCGTTGCCAAAGTCGATGACACATGCCCGCAACAGGTCTTCAAGAGTTTGGATGGTACACTCGGTTTGACCATCTGTTTGCGGGTGACAAACGGTGCTCATGTCTAAACGTGAACCGAAGGATTTGTGCATAGCTTGCCATAAATCACATGTGAAACATGGGTCACGATCAGAGGTAATAGAAGTTGGCACCCCGTGCCTAGCAACCACTTCCTTCATTGAAAACTTGTCGGTTTCTTTGATTGCGAGGAAGTGCACAGATTTAGTTAAGCGATCCACGACCACCCAAATGGTGTCGTTCCCGCTTTGAGCTCTAGGCAAACCGGTGACAAAATCCATGGAAATTTGCTCCATTTCCACATTGGTAGTTCCGGTTGTTGCAATAATCCCGACGGCTTTTGGTATTCGATCTTGACCCTAGCACAGGTCTAGCACTTGCTAACGTACTTCGCGATGATCGCTTTCATGTTAGGTCACCAATACAAAGCCTTGAAGTCGTGATACATCTTGTTAGAGTCATGATGTATCGAGTAGTGAGACTTGGTGCTTCGTCCATCACAAGCTCTCTGTGGTTTCCGTAGGATGGAACCTATATATGTTCCATAAGGTATAGGTGCCATAATCCTTGAGTACGTATTGCTTTTCCATGCCCCGCATGGACTTAGCTAGAAGGTTCTCGTCTTTCAGTGCTTCAACTTGAGCGTCGCGAATCTGTACAGGAAGGTTCGAATGTATATAATCTGAAGCGCACTGACACGCTTAGGTTTGGTCTCTTTTCTGCTGAGGGCGTCGGCTACGACATTTACCCTGCCCGGATGATATTTGATCGCACACTCGTAATCGTTCAGGAGTTAGACCCACCGACGTTGCCGCATGTTCAACTCCTTCTGATCCAATAGCTGGAGACTCTTGTGATCGGTATAAATCATTCACTTGGTACCGTATAAGTAATGTCTACATATCTTGAGCGTGTAAACTACAGCTCCCAGCTCTAAGTCGTGGGTAGTATAGTTCTTTCGTGAACTTTGAGGTGGCATGACGCGTAAGCAATGACCTTCTCGCGTTGCATCGGCACGCAACCGAGTCCTTGGACAGATGCATCACAGTAGACAATAAAATTGTATGTTCCTTCAGGTAACGAAAGAATGTGTGCACTGTAGAGTTTTTCCTTCAGCAGCTGAAAGACGAACTCCTAAGCATCACCCCATTTATAGGTGATACCCTTTTGGGTTAGAGTTGTAAGGGGTTGAGAGATCTTCTAGAAACCCTCGATAAATCTAAGATAGTAATCAGCCAGACCCAAGAATTGGTGAATTTCATTCGGAGTTCTAGGTGCAGGGTAGTTCTTGATAGAGTCGATCTTAGCTGGATCAATGTGAATCCCAGCTTCTTTGACCACATGCCCGAGGAAATGGACTTCACGAAGCCAAAAATCGCATTTTCGAGAACTTGGCATAGAGTTGTTCATTTTGTAAGAGTTCCAGAATAAGACGTAGGTGTTGCTCGTGTTCCTCTTGACTCTTCGTGCAAATCAAGATGACGTTTGATGAATACAATTACGAACTTATCAAGATAAGGTTTGTACACTTGGTTTGTGAGATCCATGAAAACCGCATGTGCATTAGTTAACCAAAATGGCATAACCAGAAACTCGTAATGAGAGGAAGGTTCAACTTGAGCATCGCGAATCTGTATAGGATGGTTCGAATGAATGTTAAGCTGAAGCGCGCGGACACGCTTAGGTTTGGTCTCTTTTCGGCTGAGGGCGTCGGCTACAACGTTTGCCCTGCGGATGGTATATGATCACGCACTCATAATCGTTCAGGAGTTCGACCCATCGACGTTGCCGCATGTTCAACTCCTTCTGATCCAATATGTGTTGGAGACTCTTGTGATCGGTATAAATCGTGCACTTGATACCGTACAAGTAATGTCTACATATCTTGACTGTGAAAACTACAGCTCCCAGCTCTAAGTCGTGGATAGTATAGTTTTTTCGTGAACTTTAGTTGGCGTGATGCGTAAGCAATGACCTTCTCGCGTTGCATCTGCACGCAACAAAGTCCTTGGACAGATGCATTACAGTAGACAATAAAATCGTCTGTTCCTTCATGTAACGAAAGAATGTGTGCACTGTAGAGTTTTTCCTTCAGCAGCTGAAAGACGAACTCCTGAGCATCACCCCATTTATAGGTGATACCCTTTTGGGTTAGAGTTGTAAGGGGTGGAACGATCTTCTAGAAACCCTTGATAAATCTACGATAGTAACCCGCCAGACCCAAGAATTGGCGATTTCATTCAGAGTTCTAGGTGCAGGCTAGTTCTTGATAGAGTCGATCTTAGCTGGATCAATGTTAATCCCAGCTTTATTGACCACATGTCCGAGGAAATGGACTTCACGAAGCCAAAAATCTCATTTCGAGAACTTGGCATAGAGTTGTTCGTTTAGTAGGACTTCCAGAATAAGACGTAGGTGTTGCTCGTGTTCCTCTTGATTCTTCGTGTAAATCAAGATGACGTCGATTAATACAATTACGAACTTATCAAGATAAGGTTTGTACACCTGGTTTGTGAGATCCATGAAAACCGCAGGTGCATTAGTTAACCAAAATGGCATAACCAGAAACTTGTAATGACCGTAACGAGTTCTGAATGTCGTTTTAGAGATGTCTTCGTCTCGGACTCTCAGTTGGTGATAACCCGATCTCAGATTAATCTTAGAATAGAAACTCGACCCTTGCAGCTAGTTGAATAAGTAGTTGACGCGTGGGAGTGGGTAACGATTCTTGATGGTCACTTTGTTTAGTTCGCGATAATCGATGCACATGCGAAAAGTGCCATCCTTCTTCTTGACAAACAGTACGAGGGCTCCCAAGGGTGATGAGCTAGGACGAATGAAACCCTTATCTAGTAGCTCTTGCAATTGCGTGGACAACCCTTCTAGTTCAGTTGGGGCTAGTCTGTAAGGTGTACAAGCTATAGGTGCCGCTCCAGGGGTTAGCTCGATTTGAAATTCGACTTGACGATGACGTGGGAGCCCAGGTAATTCATCAAGAAATACCTCAGGAAAGTCGCGAAAAATGGGGATATCTTCAATCTTCATTTCTTTAGCTTGAGCATCAGTGACAAGAGCTAAAATAGTGGTATGGCCCTTTCGTAAACACTTTTTGGCCTCTAAGTATGAGATGTGTAGGACCGATCCTAGATGCTTAGGAACCTAAATTTGATATCTAAGTCCATAAGAAATATTACGTCGTGTTACCAATAGACAAGAATTAATCAGTTAATTGTCAGTTTCGTTGATTAAACATTCAGATTACAGACTGACAGAGCTTCGCCTCTACAATGCCAAAGTTACAAATGACACACAAGCTAGGTATTTATAAGACAACAAGTTCGGCCATGGAGGGTGCAAGTTCGCCCGAACTTGCCTATGCAAGTTCGGCCGAACATGCATACATGACATGACTTATGACCGAACTTGGCTAAACAATTCATAAATACTTCAAAACCTAGCCTATTCAGCTCTATACAATACAGACTCGATATAGGACTAAGACAAGACATTATGCACCAACAGACTCCCCCTTGGATATCGTCTTCGTCTTTTATCAGTCTTCAAAACTCTGTCTTCATATATACATTAACGTACCCGACCAAAGAAGTTCTTGTACGGCTTCTTTCGTCTCTCTTGTTTCGGATCCAGAGTTTGATCAGTTGGCGGTGGTCTTTTAAAGTTAGCCATCTTGAGCGAACTTTGTCTTACCGGTTTTTCCATCTTTTCTTTAATCGCCTCACTTCTGATTTCTTCTTTAAGAAATTCAACTCTTTCCAATCCCTCCACTTTGTTTGCCACATTTTACCAGAACTTACATTACGTGCATAGCAAACGTTGACAACTTTCTGATACTGCATCGCCTGTACCTTTTCTCTTTCTTCAAAAACAATTTTGCTGTAGAAAAGACATTTTATATCTTCTCTCGAGCAGTTTACCAACCACATAGGATCTAGAATCCTTATAGTCATCCATAATCCTCTCATACCTTGATAACCCATCACTTCAACTCGTTCCTTAGCAATATCTAAGTGATCTTCAAATTTTAATACAATCACTGCTTCACAAGTAGCTGGATCAATCTACCACCACTTGAATAAAGGATAAAAGTTCTGTTCGATCGGCATAAGTGGCATATTCCTCATGGCTCTAGGACGTTTCATAATCAACGTTATGTCCTTTTCTCCTGTAACCTTGTTAACTTTTATTCTTCGTCTCGGAATAAATGGCTTCCAGTGATTCCAACCTTTTTCAGCTTCGTACTTAATCATCTTCCACAATAATTGATCAACTGTCTTCATCTGATAAGTAACATTCACTGTTTGCACTAGCTCTTCCATATCCCAATACGGCAAAGTCTTTAAATCAGCAAGATATTTGAAGTATTGCACTCCAAACTCTCTTTTGATTGCATATACAATGAGCTCCTTAAACCATCCCCAACTCAATATATCTCCCAAAGAAACATCTTTATCTCTGGTGAAGAATGCTAGTGGACGTCGAAACTTACGTTCACGAGGCATCTCCTTGAACCAGGTCTTTCTCGCTTCAGCTATCTCTTCTTTGGTCATTGGCCTAGGAACTTTTCCTTCAAGTAGCTCTTCAGCAATTCTATCTTTTAACATATCTTCATTCAACTGTTTATACATTTCTTCAAATGTAGGAAAACTTTCTGAATCCTGACCAACATACTTATCTTTCTGTCTGTTTCATCATCTGAGGACCAGTCTTCAACAATCACACGGTTGTATTCATCAGCTTTGAATCTTCTTTCGTACTGATACTCTTTTGGTTCAAATGTGTTAACATTCATAATCTCTTCAAAATCAAACTCCAAGTTTTCAACTTCAGCTAGCTTCGCCAGATCTTCTTTCGAGTAATTATGTACAAACTCACCTTCTTCAACATTGTGTTCCAACATCAGTATTAAAGGTTTCGTAGGTACTGCAGTCATAGGCTTCACAAAATGATCAACATCTAACAACTCAATATCATCTGAAGGCCCTTTTTGCCCTGACTCCCCTAGCTTTTATCTTCCATTCGATTAGATTCATCGTCCATCAGATCAGAAAAATCAAATTCATCAGAAACTTTAGCTTCATTGATCTTTAAGCCAGTACCACCTTGATCAAAATCATCATCTCCTTGATCAAATCATCATCGTCATCCCCAACATTCCAATCTTCATATGCTTCTTGTTCTTCGTCATTCTTATCATCTTTCTCGACTTCTTCATTGTCTTTTGCTTGAGTAACGACAATAGGATCAGAAGGCTTGACAGATTTGTCAACCTTTTGGATATCAGACTCAGAAGCTTTTGAAACATCTTTAGTAGGCTTCTCGGGGACATTAGAAGATTTCTCAGTAGTAGATTTAGGAGCTTCACCCTCTACCTGCTTTCCTTTACCACTCTCAGCTAATTCTCTTTCAGCATGCTCCTTGGCTTCTTGACGATCCAGACAATCGTATTCGGCGATAAAATCAATATTCAGATTATTGGATAACACCTTTTGTAATCTGATGAATCCTCGAATATTCAGAGCTTGAATTTTCTTCAATTCTGCAATCTCTGTTTGTAATTTTTCATTGGCGTCCTGCAGACTTTATATCAACGCCTTGTAAAATTTTCTTTCATTTTCAAGCACCTTCACTCTATCATCAAGAATTTCTCTTTCGACTTCACTTTGATTCACCTTCTTTACGAGCTCAGCCTTTTCTAACTCAATCTGCGCAACTTTATCTTCCAAAACCTTCACACGTTTTTCCAACATTTCAGCATTCGTTTCAGGGAAAAATTCATCCAAGTCTTCAAGACTAATTGGACCATGTGGATATCACCAAACATACTTCCCCTCGGCGTCTTGGGTGTTGAATCTTTTGGTGTTGCAGCTTTCTTTCGGTGTAGACTTCTTCGGCGTAGAGCTTTCAGGAGCAGAAGTCTTTTGAGCACTCGGCGATTCCGCGATCAGAACTTCAACAAATTCAGACACAGGAGGTTCTTGTGTAACTCCTGGCCTTTCAGCTTCGACATGAACGATAACAGGAGATTCTTGTGGAGGAGGTTCTTGTGTTGTTCCTTTCTCCTGAGCACCAGAAGGTTCTTGTGTAGCTTCTGTGCTTTTCACTTTGATCTTGTATCTTTTGCTCACTGCTTTCTGAGCTTTCTTAGCCTTTCATTTCCCTTTAGTGTGAGGTGACCCTGTAGTCTTCTTTGATATTTCGATAGCTGGAGACTTTGTTCGTTTTTCTTTGGCCTCTCCTCATCAGATTCTTTTTCTGCGCTCGGATCAAAATCTGCATCTAATCTCCTTTCTTTTTCTGCTCTAATTTCAGCCTCTGTCTTTTCAGGCTCTTTATCAGATTCTTCATTTTCGGACGTAGCAGAAATTACTTCTTCTTGAGTCGACTTCACAGTTTCTTGACTCTCATTAACAACTGCAGCGCTCGATCCAGCCACTGCCTCAACATTCTCAGTCTCCTCCTCATCAACAAGCAAGGTTTCAACTTTCTTTGATGCTCGCTTCTTTTTAGGTTTATCAGCTTCAGCTTTCAAAAAACATTCACTCCTTGCCTTCGGTTTGAACCATTCCTGCTCGGCTTTAAGCTCTTTTTCGTCATCACTACCATCCTTTCTCCATTTGTTTCCAGGTGGTGAGACATAATCAAAATCTTTAATCGCTCCGAATACTGGCTTGGCAATAGGAGAAGAAGCTTGCTTCTGGAATTTAATAAGCTTCTTCACTGTGGTTTCATCAAGATGAACTAAGTAAAGAACGTAATTCGGATCTCTAGTAATGTTGGCATACTTCTCATCAATCAGCATCTGAATAAATCTTGGATATAAACACATCCTCGATTCCTCCATGTTCTTCGACATGTGAGTAAATACTAACTTTGAAACATTGAACGGCTTCTTCAGAATAAGCGTCGTTGCCATGCTAGCCAAATAATCATGAACATCATCCAAACCGGCTTTGCGATGGCTAAAAGTATGAATCAATGCATGAATCAGAAGCTTGTAGGGGTTAGGCACTTCCCCTTTCTTTAACGTTGGCTTGTTTACGCTTCCTTTGTAGCCCATGCGGAAAAAACATCCTCGAACCATCTTCTCATCTAGATGAATTGGATCATCTTCTTTATCTTTGAGCTCTAAAATTCTTCGAATATCACCTTCTGTTACTGTGATCGGTTTAAGCTCATCACCAACTTGTACCGTAGAAGAGATTGTCTTCTCGTCAGCGCTTAGACTTGCGTTCATCCAGAAGTGAATAATATGAGATCGATAAGATACAGTGCGCTCAGTAATTGCACGGCGAATATGAGACTCTTCAAGAAACTTCAAAATGCTGTCATATTCTTTCAGCGACGGACAAATAGAAGCGTGATGCATGTATTGTGAGTTTTGGAAAACTCAACTGAGATAACACGTGCTGGAACCTAAAACGACATAAAACAATTAGCACGCTTTTCGAGGAAAAATCACAAAAATTTTTCTAACACTTTAATCAAGTTCGGGCGAACTTGATTAGTGTTAAACACACTGATTTTAACAAGTTCGCCCGAACATGTAACAAACATGTTCACCTTTTTTCTAATGCAAGTTCGGGCGAACTTACGGTTTTTATTAATCAATTTTTCCTAAGTTCGGCCGAACATGTATGAGACACATGTTACACATTAAAGAACAAGTTCGGGAGAATTTTACAACACAAACAAATCACTTTTTGATAACATAAAGTTCGGTCAAACATGATTGGATCAAAAACACTTCAACAATCAAGTTCGGTCGAACATGTTTCTGGTACATTTAGTTGTGTTTTGGACAAGTCCGGATGAACTTGACAACAAGTTGTCGTCTTCTTCAACAGATCAACCAAAATCAAACATGCAAACATGTATTTCAGTTCAATCAAAATCAATTTCACGGTCGATTTTAAGTATAGATCAAAGATCTATGTTCAATTTTGTCCAATAACACCTAAAACTATCAATCTTAAGTTTTTAGACTTGGTTTTGTTTCTTTAACAGTTCAATCATGGTTTATTCTCAATTAATTACCTCTGCCATAGTATTTGGTGTGCTAATCACCAAAAACTAACTTCAAACGGACAGTATAACGGTATGCAAATGATAATTTCACACAAATTCTCTCTAAAAGCTCAAGTTCGCTCAAAACGGTTCTGATATCAAGTAAATGAGTTCGGCCAAAACTTGAATGGTATTTATACCATGTCAAGTTCGGGCGAACTTGTTAAGCCCAACATGAGGCCCAGAGAAGTTCGAGCGAACTTATTGTAAAAACAAACAATCATCTGCAAGTTTGGTCGAACTTGCTGTTTGTTAAACTTGAATTGTTTAGCAAGTTCGACCGAACTTGCCAAACCTCAAAATTTCAACTTTTTTCAATTTTTCATTTTTAACCCTGAACTTTCCAACTTTTTACCAGTTATGAAAATCCACCCAGTTGACCAAGTCCAAGCTAATGACCTTGGTTAACCGATTTGTCTGCCGAGTCCTAAGTTAATGACCCCGGTTTGACCCGTTACGGACAAACTGTTGATATTTTCAAAATCAAAGTTTCAAATAATGAACTTTTCATTGTTTTATCTTTTCAAATTTAACAGATTAGCTCCTAGCCCGTTGTCAAAGAGATTCCCACCAGTTCTAGCATCTTACCAGACTTCGAAGATCCGTTCTCCAACATTGGTTTGCTGAAAACAATGTAGAAATAAAATCTTTTGTATTTTTGTAAGTTTATGCTAAAACACACCGAAAATCTTTTTGATTTTAATCTGTAAAGCTGAAATACAATGAAATAAGCAATGTAAACTATGTACAAACATATTTACAGACATATTTTTGTGAATTCGTGTCTAGGGATCATATTAGTTGATTGAGACATATCACCAGTACCATTGACCTTTAAATGACTTTAATTTTAAAATCGTTTACCTAGATTGTCGATATGTTTGTCCACTCAAGCTTTACCACATTTCTCAAATGTTTCAAGATATGTTAAGGTAGAATTTAATGAAACTTGACTTATCTGTGGTTCCCACTTCTTGAATATACTCCCATATCCAGATTCCCTATATTTCATCTTACAGGTGAATATAGCGTAATTGATATCTGTATCTGGGTTGTGCGAGACCTTGAGAGCTCAGGTTAGTACTACCATACAGACAAAGAGATGAAGGCTCGTCTTTTAAGGTGTGTTCCACTTAAGGAATCTTTTCAGCATTGCATATGATTATATCTTTCGATACTTTTCAATATTACATGCAATTTGGGATTTAATGCTAAAGTATTATAGAAGTTCTAGGCCATTGCTTCCGCAAAATCAGAAGAACTTTTATAATACCCCCATTTATCAACCATTTATAAAGACCTCGTATCTCAGAATCAGGCAATCTTTCAAACGAAATTTCGAAGTACTAAGTCCATATATCCAAGATGTGTTAATCCACAAGATTAAGCAGTTGTAAAATTAGTTTATATCTCAAAAACAATTTACTAAACGTGTTAAGCCTATCGACACATCCATAGTAAGACTCGTTTATTACTTTTTAAAACTTAACATTTCTTTAGCATACTGTGATAGTCCACTGATGTACTATCATTTCCTTTTATGACACTGAATTCTTTTTGTCTTTTTCAATGTTTTTGAACATTTTGAATTTTTATATGTTTTTGGATTTTAAAAGTTTTCGAATGTTTTTGTATTTTCTCTAACATTTCTCCCCCTAAAATCGAAAACATCTTTTTGGATTTTAGTTTTTAATAAAATTCTAAACTAGAAAAGATATTTACAAACCAATGTGGATCACGCGAACTCGTCATCCGATCCGTATTCAACCTCAGCATCCGCACCTGTCAGCAAATTTTTCACAACGTTAATTCTCAACAAGTATTTAACCGTGATAATGAAAATGGTTTGGTATAAAAATCAGCCTTTTGTTCGTAGGTGTGGATTTTTTCTATTCGTACCAATTTCTTTTCGTAACAATCACGAGTGAAATGATAACGAATTTCAATGTGTTTTCTGTGTGAGTGATGAACCAGATTTTTAGTTATTCGATGGCTGCCTTGTTATCAACATACAGGGAGTGTCTAGAAATTGCAGACCATAGTCTCTCATCTATTGTTGAATCCACAGAATCTGTGAACAACAACTGGAGGCCGAGATATACTCAGCTTCACAGGTAGAGAGAGCGACCGTAGTCTGTTTCTTGCACTGCCAGGTTACCATTCTTGTTCCGAAGAACTGGCATCCCGCTGTAGTTGATTTTGAATTCAACTTATCTACACCAAAATCGGAATCAGCATAGCCTGTGAGATCAAAATTGTCGTTCTTCGGGTACCACAAGCCTATGCTTGGGCATCCTTTTGGATATCTGAAGATACGCTTCACAATCTGCATCCTCGGGCTTGACTGATATCTGGCGCATAGGCAGGTTGGATACATAATATCTGGGCGCGATGCATCAGATACATCAGTGATCCAATCAATCGATCTGTATAACGTCTCTCAACTTTGGCTCCAGTCTTGTCAACGTAAATCCCATGATGAGAGCAAGAGGCGTAGATAGAGGCTTCAAGCTTTCCATTCCAAACTTCTTCAAGATGTCGTGAACATACTTAGTCTGGTGAATGAAAATACCATCCGGAAGCTGATCTACTTGCAAACCAAGAAAGAACTTCATTTCGCCCATTGAGGACATTTCGAATTTCTTTTTCATGATTCCCTCAAACTCTTTGCAGAGACTATCATTTGTAGATCCAAAGATGATGTCGTCAACGTAGATTTGAACTATAATCAGATGGCCATCAACTTCTCTGGTGAAAAGAGTACTATCCACAGTTCCACTGATAAAGCCGTTTCGGACGAGATGTTGCGACAACGTCTGTACCAAGCTCTCGGGGTTTGGTGTAGACCATAAAGTGCTTTATCCAGTAGGTATGCTTTCTTCCTATTAAGTGGATCGACAAACCCTGGTGGTTGTCCAACGTACACCTTCTCGCGTAATTTTCCATTAAGAAAAGCTGATTTGACATCCAATTGATAGACCTTAAATCCTTTCCATGAGGCGAAAGCTAGAAAAATTCGAATAGATTCCAATCGAGCTACTGGTGCATAGACTTCTGTGTAGTCTATCCCTTCCTGCTGGTGAAATCCCTTGACAACAAGCCTAGCTTTGTTATGAACAATAACCCCTCTATCATCACGTTTACACTTAAAGACCCATTTTGTATCAATTACTTTCTGATTTTCTGGTTGGTCTTCAAGCTTCCACACACCTAACTTCTCAAACTGCAATAATTCTTCTTGCATTGCTTGTACCTAGTTTTCATCTGCTAAAGCTTCATTAACTGTCTTAGGCTCAATCTGAGAGATAGTTCTGGGTTGTACCAACACGTGTGTAGAAACCATGAGTGCTTTATTAATTTGCCCTCGAGTTCTAACACCAGTTTGCAGTTCTCCGATAATATTTGTTGACGGATGATAGGAATATGATCGCGGCAATTCTTCACTTGGAACATCTATTGAGTTTTGCTGATTAGAGATGTTGAGATCGACAACCAATCAATATTTGTAGAGCTTGATGAAACTTCATTTCTGGTGTTCAGGGACTGCAGATTGATTAAGAAGACTTGTTATCTGCTCCATTTCTTCATCTGAAGAAGATGATTCCCCATCAGCATCAAATGTTGGTGCTTCATCTGAATCAGAATCTTGATTCTGAGGCATACTGGGCTCCGTTGTTATATTCATTGGTTCAGTAGAGGCATTCATTGGAAGAGTAGTGGGTGATGATAATGTTTCAAAAACATTTTCAGTCGGAACACCACTATTGTTTGAAAAATTTGCTCTTGATTCGCTGACTGGTGAAGATAATATAACGCTACAACTTCTTCGTCGGTTGGTTCTTTGGACAAGTAAAATGACTTCCAAAGGTCTTGATAGTTAAACAGCACGCGTCACCTTTCCTTTTAATAGGATCCGTGTAATTAAAACAATCCACGTGCTGTGCTTCAATAACCTTTCGCAATGAAGGAACATATACTCTTCTCAACGGACTCGCATATCCGACAAAGAAACCTTCGAGAGATTTAGCTCCGAATTTGCTATCTTGGTCTATTACGGTACAAGGTGCACCGAATGGTTCTAATAACTTCAAATTTGGCTTCCGTCAGTTTATCATCTCAAAACATGTTTTCTTTGTTGGTTTGACAGTGAGAACCCTATTTAGCGTGTAGCAAGCCGCAGCAACCGTTTCACTCCAGAAACTAAATTTGGAAGTTTAGAATTGCAAGCATGGTTCTCGCAGTTTCAATCAAAGTTCGATTCTTCCGTTCAGCAACTCCGTTTTACTGTGGAGTATAGGGAGCACTAAACTCGTGCAGAATCCCTTTTGCGTTGCAGAATTCCTTCCTTTTGTTATTCTTAAACTCTGTGCCGTTGTCACTTCTAATGCGTCTGACCGGCAGATGATAAATGTTCTCGAGTTTCTTGAATAGAATAACCAAATTCTCGAACGTTTCGTCTTTTGATTCTTGAAAGAATACCCACGAATATCTCGAATAGTCATCTGTCACGACCAAGCAATGTAAGTCTCCTGAGATGCTTCGAACATTACAGGACCAAATAAGTCCATGTGGAGACGTTCTAAAGGCAACTTGATTGAATTTAGAATTTTCTTCGGATGAGATTTTTGATCTGCTTTCCCTTCTTGCATTCCAAGCAATGATCAGATATCTGAAAACTTAGAAGATTTACGCCTTCTACAAGATCATTATGAACCAAGAAATTCATTTTTCGCAAATGAATATGCCCCATCTTACGATGCCAAAGAATAGAATCTTTTTCAGTAGCCTTTGATGCAAAACATTGTGCTGATTGTTATGAAGTGGTAGCAACACCCATATCAAGAACATATAAATCATTCTCTCATGGTGCTCGCATCAGAATCCACTCATCTGGAATTTTGAATCCCGGCTTCAAGATAATACACTCTTTGTCGTTGAAATAGACTGTAAATTTCTTGTCACAAATCTGCGATATACTCAGAAGATTATTCTCAAGCTCTGCAATATAGTTCACGTGATCAAAAGAAACTACACCATTGGAGAGTTTTCCCTTGGCGACTATCCTTCCACCTTGATTTCCTGCAAATCCAACATATCCACCATTGATAGCTTTAATGTCGAATAGCAATGCCTTCATTCCAGTCATGTGCCTGGACGCTCCACTATCCAAAATCCACTTTGAAAGTACGGATCTTTGGAGCCCCTGCAAAATTCAGAAATTAAGTGAAAAGCTCTACCCAAGCCTTCTTGGTCTTGGGTTTTACAGGATAACCATCAACAAAAGCATATTCAAACTCATCAACATCATTAAAATCAAATTCATCATCTGTTTTAACAATGTTAATGTTTGAAAATTTCACTTTTTTCTTATCTTTACAGATTTGACATTATCTTTTTTAATTTCTGTTTTAATTTCTTTCACATTCTCACTAGTCTTTACCTGCTCAGACTTAGTGATTTTAGTCTTTGATTCTTTTGTGCTGTCAGTCTTTACCAGCTCAGACTTAACAACACCAGATGTTGTTGACCTTTCCTTGGCAATCCAGGTTTGAGATTTGATACTAGCCTTTTTGATGTAAAACGTGTTTTCATTAGACCTAGAAGTTCACCTTTTTTGAAAATGGAATTTTCAAAAATCTTTTCAGACTTTGGTTTAACTTCTGGTTTTGATTCATTTCGTTTCAAAATCTTTACAGGTTTTTACAAACACTGGTTGCTTTGGTTTTACCACATTAGAATCTCTTCTTCGAGGATAAGCCGGTTTTGATTTCGGACAATGTCGTGCCATATGACCAATTTCATTGCACTTGAAACATGTCCGATTATCAAGTGGATGTTCTTTAACCGGTGGTTTTACCCTACTAGAGGTTTTGGCACCACTTGTAACCTTGGCTTTATCTCGAAGTTCTTTCTCCTTCTTGAACTCATCATTTGATTGCTTACCAATCAAATTCTCCTCATGAACCATATTCGTCCCATATACAAACTTCATGTTTTTGTTTTTATATTCATGAAATGGTGACGGTTTCTTTACAGATTCATCAGTTTCTTCTTCTAAACCCAACCCTGCTCTCCGGTTTTCCGGATGATCACCACCGTTTCTTCGGTAATTGTTTCTTTTAGGTTTGGAATAGAATTTTTGTTCATTGATTACCAATTCCTCTGATGTGATTTCCACGAGTTTAAAGTATTTATCAAGCAATTCTTCTTTCACATTCTGAATCGGGAAACTATCATAAAGTATAGTCTATCAGAATCCTTAATTTTGTACATTACAATATTAGGATCGTCACTTAGACCATCTTCTGACGACTTATCGTCATTTTCAAATTGTAAATCAGAATTCTTTGAACTCGAGTTGGCGCTTTTGAAGCTGCCATCATCAGAATCACTTAAAACATTTTCAACACCTTTGTTAACCACAGCGTTGTTATCATCATCAGATTTAGCATAGACTATATCAATGTTCTCTTGCAGTTAGTTTTTCTTTTCAGAAAGTAATTCAACATTGAGTGCCTTGTCCATCCCGTCTGCAGATTTAACACAGTATTTTTCACAAAGGAGTGGAGGAACATTGCTATATTCTTTGCCTGCTTTCTTTTTAGGTTTTCCTTCCGATGAGATTGTTGGAAGAATGTGATCGATAATATGCGTTAGTGGTATAACTTCTTAACAATTTCGAACTCTTTCAGTTTCAATTGTCATATCTTGAAGTTGTTGTTTGATTTCAGCAATGGTGTTGATATAAATGTTAATTGCTCTTTGTTTATCCATTACTGTACCACTCAACATTCTTATATTATCATGTTGTTCGATGTTATTTCTGTCGAGTCTGCCATACTCATTTTTCATTTTGTCATACGCTTCTTTCATTGTGCGATAATCATATTTTAACAAATCGTTATGCACATTGTTTTCAGCGATTATCTTTGATTTTTCGGCACATTCGACACAAGGTTTAGTACATTTTGTACAAGGTTTCTCAACCTCTACAACTTGTACTTTGACAACTTCTTTCTCAATAACCTTTACCTCTGGACCTACCTTGGTTAGATTTTCCATTAAAGCTTTATCTGCCATGTCCTTGAGGTCTTCGACTTTCATTTCTTGAGTGATATCAACAATCACTTCATCAATCTTTTTCTCCTCAACCACTTGTTCTTTCGTGCTTCCATCAAAGTGACCTGCAAAACTATCACAAGAATTAGAGGATAAAATTCCTTGTCTCTGCATATGGATATATTCCTCTTCTTCCTGTTGTTGATGCAACTATTGTTCCAGAATAGCTTGTTCAAAAGCTGCTGCTTCTGCTGCTGCCGCTGCTTCAGCTGCTGCCTCCTCTGCAGAATTATCTTCAACTATCTCTGCCATTAAAGCAACTCCGGTCTTTTTCCCAATATAAGAGTTCCAGTCAAAACCGTCATCTTCTGTGGATGCAACCATGGCTTTCTCCGTGGTACTACTGTTTGGCTTTTCTTGGATCTCAATCTGAGTTTTCTTCGGGAAAGGTTTATATTGAAGTGCCTTCTTGTAATATTCATTCCCTCCTCCGAAAGGACTTTGATTTTCGGTTGCCTCGGTGTTCTTACACTCTCGTTTAAAATGTCCCTTCTGTCGACATCTAAAACACGTGACTTTGGATTTGTCAAAACCTAATTTGTTACTGGAGTTTCCTATGTCACGGCCCGTGAGTGCAACGAACTTTGTCACTCTCCTGATGATCAAGCTAAGGACCATTTGATGTCAATTAGTTCGAGTTCTTCCTCGTCAACCTGGTCATAATCTTCTGCGGTCATTTCGAGGTTTCCGATCTACCGGCAAAAAGACATTCATAAGATTCTAAGACGGTAGCGAGTAGTGACATATGTTGTTTTGCAACTTCTTCTGAAACAACATTGTTTAAGTTCACTGCAATGTTGCATTTGTAAACATTCGGATCAGAACTTTGCTGTTGGTTCTGCTTTGCTTGACTTTGGAATGTTGAATTTGAACCAGTGCTCGAGGAAGAACTTTGTGGACTTTGGTCATACTGAGGCTGTGAATGATTCTGGTTCTGTGGAGAAGCATTCATGTTTGCACTAAAAGCAGTTCCAATTTTTGGACTCAAAATGTTATCTTGCATTCCGGTTTTGTAGTACAAACCGATGTCTTGAACAACATTAGCATTTTTTGACTTTGCTATCTTTAGAAGCTCCATTTCGTGGCCTTCTAGTTTATCGATAAACGTCAATAACTTGAAGAAATCCCACTTGTCACTATTCTTCAGAACCATCAAATACGTAGTCCATTCGCCCTCTAGTAATGCGTCAGGAAGTTTGTCGATGTATTCTTGTTCCGTCTTCTCAAGACCATGTCTTTGCATTTGCACTTTGTATGACATAAATGCTCAATCATTTGCTTAATGGTCTCATTCTTTAGCATGCTAAAATATCAAACTCTTTCAGAATGAGAGCCTTCTTGCTTTTTATCTTTTTCAGCACTGCCTTGGTATTTCTTTTGTAATGACAACCAAAGCTCTCTTGTTGTAGTATACTCAGGTAGCAAGATCAAAAATATCTTCTTTGACTGACTGTTGGATGAGACTGATCATCCTTTTCTCAGCAATGTATTCATCTCTCTGAGCTGTCGAGTAGTTGTACTTCTCAAGAACTTGTTGATGTTCATCTACCGGAATAGTGTAGCCTTTTCGATTGACACCCAGCCAGCGAAGTGCATGGCTTGAACCCAGTAGGTGAATTTCTCTTTCCATGCTTCGTATTCGTCCATGCTCATTAGTTTGGGCGGTTTGATGGTCGTTCCCATTTCGTTATCAAGATTGACTTGATTGATCACGTTGGCGTTTGATGAACTAGCTCCGGACATACAAGCTCTTAGTTGATCTTCCATTGTGAATCACGAAACGTGTACGCTGAAAATTTTTCAAAAACTTTGAAAACAGTTAGTCCTACTACAAGTTCGGTCGAACTTGTAGCAACAAATGAAGAATTCTTGGATTTTCTAACAAGTTCGGTCGAAGTTGTTAGTTAAATTTCGTTTATCTTCGGTCGAACTTACAACATCAAACCCACAGATCTTCGAGCGAACTTGTCAACAATTTCGATGAAATACAAGCAAGTTCGAAGCGAACTTACTTAAAACTTTCTTGATTTTACACAAGTTCGGTCGAACTTGATGTAAAATTAATGAAAATTTAGTATCTTCGGGCGAACTTGACTTAAATTTACTCAAAAATCACCTAAGTTCGGGCGAACTTACTAAAAAATCACTTGAAAAGTGATGTTTTAGTGCAAGTTCGGCCGAACATGGCCAACAAGTTCGTTCAAGAAAGTTTTCAAAAACATTGTTTTTTTCAAAATTTCGACATGAATTCGGTTGAATTTGGTCTCCAATCTTTCAAGGGTTTATATTTGTTGTATTTTACATGATATATTCAAAATTCAAAAGATTTTGACCGTGAATTCTTCATTTAGTGATTAAAAGTTAAAGAAAAAGAAGAATGGAATAGAAATAGAAGAGTTCTTGTCTTGATACTATCAAATCAGGCTGTTCTAGCTCTGATACCACTTGTAGGACCGATCCTCGATGCTTAGGAACCTAAATTTGATATCTAACGTCCATAATAGCGGAAATATTACGTCGTGTTACCAATAGACAAGAATTAATCAGTTAATCATCAGTTTCATTGATTAAACGTTCAGATTACAGACTGACAGAGCTTTGCCTCTACAATGCCAAAGTTACAAATGAGACACACAAGCTAGGTATTTATAAGACAACAAGTTCGGCCATGGAGGGTGCAAGTTCGCCCGAACTTGCCTATGCAAGTTCGGCCGAACATGCATACATTACATGACTTACGACCGAACTTGGCTAAAACAATTCATAAATACTTCAAAACCTAGCCTATTCAGCTCTACACAATACAGCTCGATATAGACTAAGACATAGACATTATGCACCAACAAGATGATGCCTACAACAACACCACTCCTTTCGCCTTAGATAACAAGAGGTTTGCCGACCGAACGAGGAATGCGGATGATTTTCTCTTGACAGAGTAATTCCGCTCGATGTTGGGACAACCATTCCGATGATAACGTTGAAACTTCCGAGAACGATAGGGAGAAGATTGATGGTGAATGCCTAACCGGATAACACAAGTTTACAATTGTTGACGATATGAGTAGCCTCGATATTTCTACTATTAGCTAACTCGATGACACGTTTATCGTTCAAGAGAGTCGGGGTAGAATTAAGTATTTCACTAACACTTAAAGACACGTAACTAGCATCAGCTCCAGAATCAAAAAGTATGGAAACAAAATGATCACCGAGTAGGAACTTACCCGTGATAACGTTGGGATCATTCCTTGCTTCACCTGCGCCAATCACAAAAGCTCGTCCTCTTGCAACATTGTTGTCGTTGTTGTTGTTGGTGTTGTTGCCAGCACCTTGATGGTTGTTGTTTTCATTCAATTGAGGGCAATTCTTCTAGATGTGACCTTCAGCTCCGCATTAGTAGCATCCTTGATTGTTACCCTGTTTTTGTTGCTGCTGCTGCGGATAGTTTTGTTTCACTGGGTACTAGCTTCTACAATCCTTAGCCACATGCCCTTGCGTGTTGCACCGCTTACAGCGTTCTTCTCACACTGCCCGTTGTGATTTCGATTACATTTGTTGCACTTGGGTCGGTTTCCTTGATAACCACCCTAGTTTTGGTTGGTCGGAGCTTGCTGGTTGGGACCTTTGTGGTCTTCAAACTTTCTCTGCTGAGCTTGAGGTTATAAGGAGTTGGAACCCTTGCCTTGGTTGTTATCCCACTTGCGCTTGCTGTCAGCAGAAGTATCAGTAGCAGCACTGATACGCTTGGGCAACTTGCCCTATTCAACTTCTTGATCGGTAAGACGGTTAAATGTATGACTTGCTGGATCGTAGGAAGGTTAGCTGAAGTTACCAAGCTTTGGATTTCGGGAACTAAGCCTTTGAGATAAAGCTCAATTCTTTTGTAAGCAGGCTGTGACAAGTTGGGACATAGAGCAACCAAGTCGTTGGACCTTATGGTATACACCTCAATCTTTGATCCAACCATCTTCAAACCGTAGTACTCTACTCCAAGTTTTGAATGTTATCCTTATGACAGTACTCTTCCTTGATCAGATCCTGAATGGTTCCAGGGCTTGGCATTGACATCCGCCAATCCGAGCATTTGAACTTGCGCGTTCCAGTAGCATACTTCACTCGATTGTTAGCAGGGCATTCACACATCTCGAACACAGACTCGACCTTCTCGATCTAGTGCAGAAGGCGTACAGCTCCTTCGGTGCCGTTGAAAGAGTGATGTTTGCAATCCATGAAGGCCTTGAAAGTGCAAACCCGAGGTTGAATGGGTGCAATTGCTGGGCTGCCAAAGCTGCGCAACCCGTGCGCTGATCATGGCCGCCAGTTGGCCTTGATTCAGGTTAAAATTGCCTTTCCCGCGTCCGCTCATTTTCCACATCCACAAAACACATAATAAGAACGACGCCATAGTGATGCGAGAATAATAGCGAGAACAAAAGGAGAGAGTTAGACCATAACAAATATGTATCTATCTTACTATTTATATTTCACATACTAAGTATACCGTTACATATATCATCAAATATGTACCACGTAAATAACAAGTAAACACATGCATGACCTATCAATTCTAGCTTGTTGAGCCTTTCACTTGGAGTGTAGTGTCGTTGCGGTCCGTTTAATATAAATCAGGTTATAGTCTGGTTGTCTCAAAAAGACTTTTGTTTTTAAAACCGAGTTCACTACCAATGGCTCTTATACAATTTGTCACACCCTCAATTTCCACATGCGGAGCATTACCGCAGGCGTGTGACTTGACCAGGATTATGCCACCAATCATATTGAACAATCATTTAAAATATAGTAAAACCATCACCACAATACGATTAGTGACTAAAGTTCAAAGTTTAAAGAACATTAATAAAGTTTATAGTGCAAGCATAAAGTTCAACAGTTTAATAATCTAAGTAATAGTTTAGAGTTTATGGATTTTATTAGGAACCCAATATAGATTCAACGCAACCACTACACTCCTCTGCTGCAAGCTCCCGAGCTGTACCTAAGGTCCTGCAAAGCATGCAGTATAGTGTTGTGTCATTTGTAACAATTCGATCATTTTACAATTCCAAACAATTTCTCAATCAATGAAACCTTCTGTTTTATTTCCAACATTTGTATAACTTTAGGATATGCGTGCATTTTCAATCTTTGTTCAATTTCAATCTTTCAAACCTTTTATGGAAGTGAAGTCGTAAACCGGTATGCAAACGTAATCAACTTAACGCGACATACATTCGGGACAAGGACATAAGCTAAGCATACCCTAAATACCCTTTACATAACTTAGAAATAAGTTTTGAAGGGTTCGGTATGGCAAAAACATGCTTATTCAAGTTCATGCACTATTTGCGACTAACCGCGAAAGCCTGTTGGTCCGTATTCAGATACGAACCTTGTGAAGACATCAAAAAAATTCTTGTAATCAATAAAATCTTGTATTTTATTGATAAGGATGAAAAGTTGCGCAACGATTTGCAATTTCGGTCATTTTCGTGTTCGTTAAAGCGTTTTACCTAATTTCACGAAACGCGTAACCGTACAACCAAACGAACCGACATCCACGCACTTCTGGCCAAAATCGAAGTTACATATTCCTTAACACATTTATAGAGACTAAAAATTAGGTTAAAAGGGGTTAAAAGTGTCAAAACGCGACAAAACAAGTCTAGGGACCAAATCTGCCTAGAAGCAAAACTTAGCCCCCAGAAGGTGGATGCGGACCGTAATCACATTTGGATGCGGTCCGTATCTAGGTGCCAGACAACGGAATCTTGATAGCAACTTGGCAGCTTCTTGTGCAAAGCCTTGGAGCCCAAAAACTCGAAATTGCCAGCTTCTAACCTGCAATTGACAAGTGTTTAAGCCTCCCTAAGATCATGACAACACATGGGACACTTGTGATGATCCTAGATCTTTCTAAGCTCTTTCAACCAAACTCCTTGCTTGTTTCCTTCTTCTTCTCCTACCTGCTCTTAATTGGAGTTTGCTTCCTTTTGGAGGCCTCCTACTGAGCATTCTTGCCTTCCTTGAACACGAGTAAGTGTTCTTTCCTAGTCTTGTTCATTATTTTAGCTTATTTTGAGCTAAAAGTCAAACAGTTGACTTTCTGTTTGACTTTCGGTTCTGACCATTTTGGGTCAAGTCAAAGTTCAATTGAACTTTGCAACGTAATCGTAATCACAAAGGTTATAATCCCTAGCGATTGCACCTTCTGATTACCACGTTTACTAGTCGAAGTGACGAGTCAAAGTTTCGGTCAAAGATGCGCATTATGTGCATTTTACGATGGAACTATTTTCGGGTATCAAACGCTAAGTTTTGATACCAAATCAGTTTTGCAACTTATTTAGACATGTTTTGACTTGTCTAACTCGTCACGTCTAGTTTAGTGCTTATTTAGGGTCGTAAGTCGAGCGGTCTTGACCACCGCTTGACTTTCGAATCCGACTTGTTTGGTCGATCATAGGATCCAACCAAACGCATGTACGTAACCATAGTTGCATAGGGAATAACCTACTGAGGTTATACCTTGTGGTCATGTCGTTTGGTTAGTGTTATGATAAGTCATTCTTATGTTTCTTAGAAATGACCAAAAAGCCCTTTTTGCGCATAAATCTATTTTTAACATATATAACCAAATTTTTGACATATAAACTAATGTTATAACATTTTCAAACATGTTTTGGTATTTAGGACTTATCATAGGACATGTTTAACCATTCGATCACGCGTTTACGCAAATGACACGTTAAAGTAGCGTAAACTACCTTAACGAGTCATAATGGGTCAAAAGCACTTAGGACCACTTTCAAATCAGAATGTTAAATTTATTAAATCTTGTCATATGAGTTCCAACACTCATTTGATTTATAAAACTTCATTGTATCCGATTTAAGTCCCGAATTATTAACATAGTTATCCGATACTATGAGCCACTTGAATCCTTGATTCTCCAAGCTTCGTTTGATCTTTTATACAAGACTTATACGCAATCCCAAGTGAGTACATAGGGTGTGTTTGGCAAAAGTAGTTGGTGGCTGTTGGCTGGAAGCTGGAGGCTAGAAGCTGGTAGCCGTAGTTGTAGCTTTTTAGAATATTTATGTGTTTGGTAGAGTAGTTGGAGCTTTTAATAAAATGTATAAAATGACCAAAATGGACATTAAAAAGTTGGTACATAAAAAAGTTTATTATCTTTAGAGGTTAAAATAGTCAGTTTTTCCTTAAAAGCTTGTAGCTCTTCTAAATGCTACTAGTAGGAGCGTTTAACCAAAAGCTTCAAGCTTCTAACGTAAAAGCTTCAAGCTCCTTCAACCAAACAAGGTTTTTTATTGAGTAGGAGTTTTTTCTTAAAATCTTAAAGCTATAAGCTCCTAAAAGCTCCATGGCAAACATACCCATAGTCCCCGCTTTTACATTTTTCAAATGTTTTGGGGTGATTCATATATGCCTATCACCACTTTCTTGTTTTCATGACATTATACATGTTTTGCCTATCTAGTAAATATAGTACATGATTTTCAAAGACATTTTGCTCCGTATGTTGACTTAGCATACCTAGTACATGATTTTCAAAGACATTTTGCTTCGTATGTTGACTTAGCATACCTAGTACATGGTTTTCAAAGATATTTTTTCTTGGTATATTGACTTAGTATGCCAAGTACATGGTTTCAAAACATTTTCATGGCATGCTTACATTGTTCAAGACATATTGGTGCGTTGAATATACAATGATACATTCATTAACATTGATCATGCCGACCAGTAGTATGTAATGGTACCATAGGATTGACAATTCCGTTCCCGCTTCCTAGGTTTGTTTGGAAGTGACTTTTGGGAATGACAGAATCCGATGAATATTTGATAATCCTTTGTCTTTATAAGGGTTTATCCGTCAGTCAACAAGGCTTGAATGTATTCGCCAACAATCCTAATATATGTTTTTAAAATAAAAGCGATGGTTTATAAGACATAACTTTTGATTTAAATAAAACTTTTGTTTATTTCAAAGACATTGTTTTATACAAGACATTGGTTACACAAGACATTGGTTTACACAAGACATTGGTTTATACATGACATCGGTTTACACAAGACATTGATTTATACATGACATTGGTTTACACATGACAATTTGGTTTACACAAAAACATTGCTCATTTCATTACACGTTTATACAATACATGACATATTTCGGTTATTAATTTAACCTTGCATTATTTCTTTAAATCATTGATTTTCACATGATTTCATAAAAGAAACATTTTATAACGGTTCATGGATACTTTTGTACAGTTAAACATTTTCTTCAAACATTCAAAGCCATGAATCATAATCACAAAACTTATGTTACTTACAGGCATTTTTATGCTGACGTATTTATTTTCACATATGTTTCAGGTGCGAATGTTTGATGCTGAGCATGCTACACTTAGGGCGGACTTGGGCCTTAGTGACTTAAAATCTTGAAGAACAATTTAATTTATGTTAGGTTTTCCGTTTAATCTAAGACAATGTAAACAATTTAATTCAATAATACAAAACTTTAAGTACCATGGTTGTGAAACAATAGTTTTGTTTCGTGACTCCCCGGCGTTTCTGCCGTGATTTGTTGTTTTACGCGTTCAGTGTGTGACAGAAATTTTTGTATCAGAGCTCATGGTTATAGGGAATTAGGTTATTAGTAATGCTTTAACCTAGACTATAACCTTCCTAGGACCCTAACGCAAGTTATCTTATGTTTAGAGCTTAAAACAATACCATCACCTATCCTTAGTGATTACCCACAAATCCACAAGCTACAAATTCATTTTGAAAATCAATCATCTATCCTTAGATGATTTGTTTTTAGGCTTCATGCCTTCAAAGTTTTCAAAATCTTGTCAAAGTTTGGGCTTTAATAATGTGAACACATGCAATCTGGAAGGGTGGGTGCCTGTACCCCGAGTTTTCTGTCTAGGCTAGAGTGTTCGTACAAATCCGCATTATCGGACCAGTCACTCTTACCTGGTAACTCTTGGGATGAGTGTCCACTTATAGGCTAAAGCATGTCTTTGCGATACATTATAAAGACCCATTTACTTTGATTAGTCACTGGGTGTCGTTTGTTTGTTTCGAGTAACGAACAAATGACCACCATCCTTACATTTCGTCGATATTTATAACATCTCATTTTGATTATCCAACATTCATCTCACTCATTTTCTCTCATGTTTTCCTCTCTTTTAGAATGCCTCCTCGTTAAAACGCAAATTCAGACGCCAATATGGCAGCCATGATAGCTCAGCAATTTGCTGCTGTACTACCCAATCTCATAACTCAAATAAACCAAGCCAACAATAAAAACAATAATGCTCCTAGCTCCGTGCAACTTCAAACAGTGTAATTCTGCTAAACCACTCAAGTTTAGTGGTTCTGAGGGAGCAACTAGGCTCCTACAGTGGTTCGAGAGTCTTGAGAGTATAATTCGCCATATCCAATGTCCAATGAGGGCAAAGTTGAGTTTGCCTCGAGCGTGTTCCAAAAGAGGGCACTCACGTGGTGGAACACAGTGGTGAGAGATCGAGGTGCAGATGTTGCTATGGGTTAGACATGGGAGGAACTCAGAGCTCTTACGATGAAAGAGTTATGTCCTCATCACGAGCAGAGGCGCTTGAAAATGGGTTCCATGACCTAAAATAGTACAGTGGAGAACATCGTGCCTATACTGATCGGTATGAGGAGTTAAGCTTGCTTTGTCCATCAATGGTCACGCCTTTGGATAAGCGATTGAAAAATACATCGACGGTTGGCCAGATCCTGTTCAGGATATCGTCACTGGCAGCAACCCTACTACCGTCCGACAAGCATTGAATTAGCAGCTACCTTGACTGACTCACAAGTCAAGAAAGGTAAACTCCACCATAAGGGTGACAAGAAACCACCATCAAGGCTGAGAAACATAAGTGAAACAAGACTGAAACCTCAAAGAAGTCTAGGAAGCGAAAGGCTTTAAAGAACTTCGCCATTGTCACACAATAGAACAAAGCTGCTCCTAACCAGCCAACACAACCACCCGCCAAGAAACAATATGTCGGCGCTGCACCTCTGTGTTACAAGTGCAATTGTCATCATCAACCCCATCTACAATGTCGTCATTGTACAAACTGTTGGCGATCTGGTCATTTGGCCAATACGTGTCGCTGTGCCCCTATAAAAATCATGTTGTTAAAAACCTGTTCAACAGCCAGTCTATCCTGTACGACCTCATTTTCCAGCTGGATCTTGCTATAACTATGGTGATCTTACTCACTACAGGAACAACTGTCCGAAGTTGGCAAATGCAAACCCAGCTCGTGGTAAGGAATTCAATATAAATGCTAACGAGGCATGTGCAGACAACGAAGTGGTGAACGGTACATTCTTCGTTAACAACCTTCCTACTTCTATTCTTTTCGATTCGGGTGCCGATAGAAGTTTTGTTCCCTAGCTTTTGAACCTTTGCTTTCAATGCCTAGAACCAAACTAGGAAAGCCCTTGATAGTAGAGGTAGCTAGTGATAAACCCCTTGTACTCGATTCTGTCATTCGTAGTTGCCAATTGAACCTTAATAACCATCTTTTTCCCATTAACCTCACGCCAATGCAACTCGGGAGCTTTGACATCATAGTAGGAATGGACTGGTTAACTAAACACCATGCTGAGGTGATCTATTTTGATAAGATCGTCGTATACCTCTCTCGTCCGGTGAAGTCTTAGAGGTTCGTGGAGAAAAACCCATTAGTAGCCTTAAACTCATGAAATGTACCCAAGCCCAAAAATACATACGAAAGAATTTTGTGGCCTTCTTGGCACATATCATAGAGGAAAAAGGCAAGGGTAAAACTATTCAGGACATCCGCTTTGTTCGGGATTATCCTGAGGTGTTTCCTGAAGAGCTACCTGGTTTACCCCCAGCACGTCAAGTTGAGTTTCGTATTGACCTTGTACCTGGTGCCAACCCTATAGCCAAATCCCCTTAGCGTCTTGCATCGTCTGATATGCAAGAGTTATCAAAACAACTTCAGGAACTATCTGACAAAGGATTAATTCGTCCGAGCTTTTCACCTTGGGGCGCTCCTGTGCTATTCGTGAAAAAGAAGGATGGGTCTTTCCGTATGTGTATCGATTATCATGAACTCAACAAACTCACAATCAAAAATCGATATCCCTTACCTCGTATAGATGATCTCTTTGATCAGCTACAGGGTGCTACCTGTTTTTCAAAGATTGATCTGCATTCTGGGTATCATCAACTTCGTGCTCTCAAAGAAGATATTCCCAAGACTGCTTTCTACACACGATACGGTCACTATGAGTTCACTATCATGCCCTTAGGTTTGACAAATACTCCTCCCGTCTTCATGAATTTAATGAATAGGGTTTGTAAACCTTATTTGGACAAGTTCGTCATTGTTTTCATTGATGACATTTTGATTTATTCAAAGTCTCGAGCTGACAATGAACAACATCTTCGTTTAACTACGGAACTTCTAAAGAAGGAACAACTTTATGCCAAATTTTCCAAGTGTGAATTTTGGCTAAAGGAAGCTCAATTCTTAGGACACATTGTCAATGAACAAGGTATACATGTAGATCTCACCAAAATCAGTGCGATTAGGGATTGGAGTACACCTACTACTCCTACCGAAGTTCGTTCATTTTCTTGGTCTTGCCGGCTATTATGCCACTTTATCGCGAACTTCTCCAAGATTGCGGTTCCCCTCATTGCTTTAACTCAAAAGAATAAACCTTTTGAGTAGGGATCCAAACAAGAAGAAGCTTTTCAGACCCTGAAACAGAAGCTTTGTAATGCTCCTATTCTATCATTACTTGAGGGCAACGATGACTTTGTCGTATATTGTGATGCATCGAACTTAGGCCTTCGCTGTGTTCTCATGCAAAGAGACAAATTTATAGCCTATGCATCAAGACAGTTGACCATCCACGATATAAACTACACCACTCATGATCTTGAGTTGGGTGCTGTTGTTTTCGATCTCAAAATTTGGAGACATTACCTATACGGTACTAAATGCGTGGTTTTCACGGACCACAAAAGTGTCCAAACATTTCAATCAGAAAGAACTGATCATGAGACAACGACGATGGGTCGAACTTCTGAACGACTATGACTGTGAAATTCGCTACCATCCTGGTAAGGCGAATATTGTGGCTGATGCACTTAGTCGTAAGGAACGTGTCAAGCTGACATCCAGACACACATTCTCGAAGCTCAACGTACTTGTGTTACACAAGCCATGGTGGATAATGAATTACCACGTCGTCTTGAGCTTCAACTTGAAACAAAAGATAATGGGTTGTTTTATTACATCAACCGTTTATGGTTCCAAGTCAAGACAATATCCGCACCTTATTGATGGATGAAGCTCACAATTCTCATTATTCAATCCATCTGGTGCAGACAAAATGCATAAGGATCTTCGTACCCAGTATTGGTGGCTGGGTAGGAAGAAAGACATTGCCTTATATTTGTCCAAATGCCTTACCTGTCTTAAGGTGAAAGCAGAACATCAATGCCCTTCTGGTTTGCTTGAACAACCAGAAATCCTGGTTTGGAAATGGGAAAACATTGCCATGGATCTCATTACCAAATTACCGCGTACAACTAGAGGTCTGATGCCATTAGGGTAGTCGTTGATCGTCTAACAAAGTCAGCACACTTTTTGTCGATCCGTGAGGATCTATCTGCTGACAAACTTGCCAAGATCTATGTTGATGAAATAGTATCTCGACATGGTGTTCCTTTGAACAACATATCTGACCGAGATGCTCGATTCACATCGCACTTTTGGAAGACCATGCAATCTGCATGGGAACCAAACTCAACCTGAGCACTGCTTATCATCCTCAAACGGATGGACAATCCGAAAGGACAATCCAAACACCGGAGGATATGCTTAGAGCTTCTGTGATCTACTTTGGTGGTAGTTGGGATTCGCATCTACCATTGATCGAATTCTCCTACAACTACAGTTATCACTCCAGCATTAACATGGCACCATTCGAAGCTCTATACGGTCGAAAATGTCGTTCACCTGTCTGCTGGAATGAGGTTGGTGAAGCTTAGCTCACCGGACCTGAACTCATTCTGGAAACCACAGACAAAGTCAAGAAAAGAGTTATGCGGACAGACGACGCAAGCCCTTGGAATTCCAAGTCGGTGATCATGTTCTTCTCAAGGTATCCCCTTGGAAAGAATTGGACCATTTAAGATCGTTGAGAGAATCGGAAAGGTAGCCTACAAACTTGAGCTGCCTCCTGAACTTGGAAATGTTCATCCAACTTTCCACGTGTCCAATCTGAAAAAGTGTTTGGCTGATGAAAACCTCCACATCCTTCTTGATGAAATTCGTGTTGATAACAAGATGCACTTGTCGAGAAACCTGTGGAAATATTGCACCGTGAAGTCAAGAAGCTCAAAAGCATACTCATACGATTGTAAAAGTTTGCTGGGAGTCTAAACGTGGCCCATAATTTACTTGGGAACGAGAGGACCAAATGAAAGTGAAATACCCACATCTGTTTTCACAAGTTTCCTCTAATTAAATTTTGGGACGAAATTTCCTAAAGTAGCGAAGACTGTGCCATTTGTGGCGATTCGATCATTTTACAATTCTGAACAATTTCTCAATCAATGAAACCTTCGAATTTATTTCAAGAGTTGTATAAATTTAGGATATGCGTGCATTTTCAATATTTGTTCAATTTCAATCTTTCAAATCTTTTCTGGAAGTGAAGTCGTAAACTGGTACACAAACATAATTAGTTTAACGCGACATACACTCGGGACAAGGACATAAGCTAAATATACCCTATACACTCTTTACATAACTTAGAAATAAGTTTTCAAGGGTTCGGTATGGCAAAAACATGCTTATTCAAGTTCAGGGACTATTTGCGACTAACCGCGAAAGTCTGTTGGTCCGTATTCAGATATGATCCTTGTGCAGACATCCAAAAATTCTTGTAATCAATAAAATCTTGTATTTTATTGATAAGGATGAAAAGTTGCGCAACGATTTGCAATTTCGGTCATTTTCGTGTTCGTTAAAGCGTTTTACATAATTTCGCGAAACGCGTAACCATACAACCAAACGAACCGACATCCACGACACTTCTAGGCAAAATCCAAGTTACATATGCCTTAACACCTTTATAGAGCCTAAAAATTAGGTTAAAAGGGGTTAAAAGTGTCAAAACGAGACAAAAGAAGTCCAGGGACCAATATGCCTAAAAGCAAAACTTAGCCCCAAGAAGGTAGATGTGGACCGTAACCACATATGGATGCAGTCCTTATCTAGGTTCCAGACAGCAGAATCTTGATAGCAACTTGGCAAATTCTTGTGCAAAGCCTTGGAGCCTAAGAACTCGAAATTGCCAGCATCTAACCTGCAATTGACAAGTGTTTAAGCCTCCCTAAGATCATGACAACACATGGGACACTTGTGATGATCCTAGATCTTTCTAAACACTATAAATAGTAAGCTTTTTCAACCAAATTCCTTGCTCATTTCCTTCTTCTTCTCCTACCTGCTCTTAATTGGAGTTTGCTTCCCTTTGCAGGCCTCATACTGAGCATTCTTGCCTTCCTAGAACACAAGTAAGTGTTCATTCCTAGTCTTGTTCATTATTTTAGCTTATTTTGAGCTACAAGTCAAACAATTGACTTTCTGTTTGACTTTCGGTTCTGACCATTTTGGGTCAAGTCAAAGTTCAATTAAACTTTGCAACGTGATCGTAATCACGATGGTTATAATCCCTAGCGATTGCACCTTTTGATTACCTCGTTTACTAGTCGAAGTGATGAGTCAAAGATGCGCATTATGTGCATTTTACGACGGAACTATTCTCGGGTATCAAAACACTAAGTTTTGATACCAAATCAGTTTTGCAACTTAGTTAGACATGTTTTGACATGTCTAACTCGTCACTTCTAGTTTAGTGCTTATTTAGGGTCGTAAGTCGAGGTCTTGACCACCGCTTTGACTTTCGAATCCGACCCGTTTGGTCGATCTTAGGATCCGACCAAACACATGTATGTGACCATACTGGCATTGGGAATAACTTACTGAGGTTATACCTTGTGGTTACACTTATAGCATTTGACTTTTGACTTATCCAACCCAACCTTTAGCCCCCCATGCAACCTTGGGAATTTTCAACCAGTTCTCTTGTAATAATTGCTAGCCGTAACACTCAACAAAGCAAGTTGGTACAAAATATCGATCTCTTCCAAATCTGAAGGGTCAAAATGTTGAAGGTCATTCAACTTAAAGAATAAATTATCAAAAGTTTGGCTTTCCCCGTTAGCAGTAAATGCATAATTAGGTGTGTAGGAATCAGAGTTGAAATTACCCCAGAGATTATATCAATGAAACGATCATAACTCTGATCCTTACAACTGCCAGTGGCTTCTTCTTGGACAAGAAGTGTTGTACTAACAAATGTATAGTCATCAGCCACCTTGCCAGGTTCTTGTAGCTTCTTTTTCTGGTTCAGCTCTCTCTCATAGGTGAGGAGCCTACCATAAAGCTGTGTTACACTCATTTCTTTAACCCAATTGAATTTCGAGTTATAAAAGCTATAGTGTCCCATTTGTCTTGTAATGATGTAAGAAAATGACTATTTAAAGTCGAATTTGCAAACTCAACATTAACCAGTTCCTCACCTATGAGAGAGAGCTGAACCAGAAAAAGAAGCTACAAGAACCTGGCAAGGTGGCTGATGACTATACATTTGTTAGTACAACACTTCTTGTCCAAGAAGAAGCCACTGGCAGTTGTAAGGATCAGAGTTATGATCGTTTCATTGATATAATCTCTGGGGTAATTTCAACTCTGATTCCTACACACCTAATTATGCATTTACTGCTAACGGGGAAAGCCAAACTTTTGATAATTTATTCTTTAAGTTGAATGACCTTCAACATTTTGACCCTTCAGATTTGGAAGAGATCGATATTTTGTACCAACTTGCTTTGTTGAGTGTTACGGATCACTCCTTGATAGCACAGGAACCTAATTTGGTATCTAATGTTCAATTAGGCAGAAATTAAATGACATCTTAATCACACATACAAGAATTACACGTTAAGTTGTCTGTTTATTGATCTTAAAGTTCAATACATATGAGTTCCAGATCCGACAGAGCTTCGCCTCTATTTTGCCAAAGTTACAAATGAGAACCTAGAGACACCTATTTATAGATCCACAAGTTCGCTAGGAATAGAACAAGTTCAGGCGAACTTGCTTGAACAAGTTCGGCCGAACTTGTTCACATCTCATAATTCCGGACGAACTTGGTCTATATTATACATAAATACGACATTTTCTAGTATAATCTAGCCCAATCTAAACAGACTCGATACAAGACTAAGACATAGACATATTGTACCTACAGAATCCCCCTTGGATATTGTCTTCGTCTTTATCAGTCTTCAAAAACTCTATCTTTCATCTGCAGCGCCCAAAGAAGTTCTTGTAAGGCTTCTTTCTTCTTTCTTGCGCAGGAATTGGCATTTGATCTGTAGGTGGCACTTTAGTCATAAATTGAAAACGTCTAAGTCTTGCCTCCTTAGTCTTTTCTTGAAAACATTCTAGATGCCTTTCTTCCTTAAAAAACTCTATGCGCTCTAACTCTCTCCAGCTAGATTCCCACATTCTTCTTGAATTTACACCATGAGCTTAGCAAACGTTAATAACCCTTTGATACTGCATCGCTTGTACCTCTTCATGCTTTTCATAAAATCTTATTGAAGAATAGACATCGAATATCCTCCTTAGAACAATTTACTAGCCACATCGGGTCTAGTATGCGTATCGTCCTCCATAACCCCCATAATCCTTCTTTCTTAAACACTTCAGCTGATCTTTCTTTCTTATATCCAAGTGTTCTTCAAACCTCAACACTATTACTGCTTCACACGTCGTAGGATCAACCTGCCACCACTTGAACAATGGATAGAAATCTTGTTCGATTGGCATTAGGGGCATGTTCTTCATTGCTCACGGACGCTTCATAATCAATGTTATATCTTTCTCTCCCGTTCTCTTATTCGTCTTGATTCGGCGCTTCAGTATAAACGGTTTCCAGTACTTGAATCCCTGCGTCGGTTCAAACTTTATCATCTTCCATAATAATTGATCAATAAACTTCATGTGGTAGCTCACATTTCTCGTCTGTACTAACTCATCCACATCCCAATACGGTAATGTACTCAGAAGTAATGAACCCCAAATTCTCTTTTAATGGCATAGACATTTAGCTCTTTCAACCAACCCCAGCTTAGAATGTCACCCAATGACTTATCTGCATCTCTGGTAAAGAAAGTTAACGGACATTGAAACTTTCTTTCTCTCGGCATTTTTCAATCCAGGACTTCTTAGCTTCAGCAATCTCGGCTTTAGTCATTGGCTTAGGAACCTTTCCTTCTCGCACAGACTCTGCAATCTTTTCTTTCAACAAATCTTCATTTAACTGCTCGTACATCTCTTCAAATGTAGGAAAACTATCTATATTAAACCAACATACTTTTCTGCTTCATCTGTATCATCATCTGACCAATCTTCAATAATAACTCAATTATAATCATCAGCATCAGATCTTCTTTTGTAGCAGTATTCATTCGGTTCCAACGTATCAATATTCACTACTTGCTCTTTGAAATCGAAATCAAACATTTAAGCATCAATGTTGAGCAGCATTGCAAGATCTTCCTTCGAATAATTGTGAACAAATTCACCTTCCTCAACATTATGTTCGAACATTAATACCATTGGGTTTGTCGGCATCGCAGTAACAGGCATTGCAACGATTGCATCAGATAAATCTTCATTGGTTTGCTTTGCTTGCCCTATTTGCTCCCCCTGATTTTGATCTTTTATCAAATTTGCATCATCATTCAAAAGTGAGGAATAATCAAACTCATTTGTTACTTTGGCATCAACAACTTTTAATCCAACTCCACGTCATTGCCATCATCGTTATTGGAATCATCTTAAGAATCATCAACAGGCTCATCATCATCTTTATCTTCAGCTTCTCCATCGTCTTTCTGTTCGGTCTCTTTCTCAGGAATGATCTCAGACTCGGAAGCTTTAGCAGTATCAGCAGTTTCAATTACAGGCTATGTTGTTTCAGGCATTCCCTCTATCACATGCTTACCTTCCCCTGTTCAGATAACTCTTACTCTGCTTTCTCTTTCGCCTCTTGTAAATCCAAACGTTCATACTCTTCTTTGAAGTTGATTCCCAGACTGTTAGATAACACTTTCTGTAATATGTAAAATCTTCTATCATTTAATTCCCTTTCTGATCGTAAATCTGCACTCTCTTTTTGTAATATTTCGTTCACATCCTGCAGACTTTCAATTAGTGCCTTTAGTTATCCACGATCACCTTCCAAGAATTTTACTTTGTCATTCAAGATTTCTTTCTCGACTTCGCTTTGTTTCACCAACTATTCTAAAGCAGCTTTCTCAGCTTCATTCTTTGATACTTTATCTTCCAAAGCTTTAACTCTTTTTCCAGTTCATCAACATCAGATTCTAGGAAGAAATCATTTAGATCTTGAATATCAACTGGTTCATCTGGAATATTCCAAAAATCTTTGACCTAGGAGTCGTCTTTGGTGTTGATTTTGGAGTACTTTTCGGTGTAGGAACTTCTTTTGGAATAGAACTTTCAGGTTGAGAAGTTGTAGGTGGATCTTGAGACTCTATTGTTGGAATTTCAAGCAAATCAGACTCAGGTGGTTCTTGTGTGACTCCTATTTGCACGATCGTCTCTTGAAATAGAAGTTTGAACTATTGCATCCGCAGGAGGTTCTTGTGTAACTCCTGATTCTTTTGCACCAGAAGGTTCTTGTGGGACTTCTGTGCTTTTCTTCTTGCCAATATAACGTCTGCTTTTCGGATTTTGTGCTTTCTTGCCTGTGGTACGTTAAGAACCAGTAGTCTTCAATGTTGTATCCTTTGCAGAACACTTAACATGTTTTGCCTTTTTCTTCGGTCTCTCCTCATCAGAACCCTTTTCAATCTCTGGTTCATAATCAACATCAGTTTCCTTTATCTTTTCTGACTCCTTTTCAGCGATAGCTTTCTTTGTCGCTCTTTCCAGTGAATCGTCGCTATCTTCATCTTTTTCGGATGTCGCAGAGATTACTTTAACAGCTTCAGGTTGAACATTTTCAAGTTCCTCTTCATCGATCAACATAGTTTCGACTTTCTTTGATTTTCTGATGGTTTTCTTCTTCTCTTCAACAACATTCTTCAAGAACCAGTCGCTGCACTTTTCCTTGAAAGTTGATAACCATTCTAATTCAGCATTCTTTTCTTTCTCATCACCACTATCATCTCCATTTATATTCTGGTGGAGCGATATAATCAGCAGAAGCTATAGCACCAAATAATGGCTTTGCAACCGGCGCTGAAGCTTGCTTTTGGAATGTAATCAACTTCTTTACAGTTGTATCATCCAAGTGGCTAAGGAAAACAATATCGTTCGGATCCTTCGCAATCTTCTTGAATTTATCATCAATAAGCATCTGTACTATTGTTGACTAAATTCTTGTGCATGGCACTTGGAAATCTTTGTGTATGACACTTGAGAACTTCTTGTAACGTTGCGTACTATCATTAACGAACTAACTCTTTGTGCGTGGCACTCTAAACATGTACGTTACATGCTAAACCGCGTTTACTCAATTTTCGGGACGAAAATTCTTTCAACATGGGATAATGTGATATCCCGGGTTTTTCGGATAACTTACACGTGACACTTGTCGAATAATACGTGTGCTAAGTATTAAACGTGCATGGAATGAATACGTGATGA
This sequence comes from Scalesia atractyloides, assembly GCA_947069175.1. Classification (NCBI taxonomy): domain Eukaryota; kingdom Viridiplantae; phylum Streptophyta; class Magnoliopsida; order Asterales; family Asteraceae; genus Scalesia; species Scalesia atractyloides. The sequence goes on from CAMTDV010000025.1 coordinate 68,742,657, forward strand.
GTGTTTGTGTGATTGTTTTAGTGATTGAATAATTAGAGTTGATATGTGTACGAACTGAACCGAACCGCGACACGTTCCAACCTTGGTTCATGGTGACTCTAGGAGTTCACAAAGTTTAAACCTTGAACCTAAGCCTTCGGCTAGAAGAAAACAACGATCAACCCTAGTCTCTCGGCACTCTAACTATTCGGCCAAGATCAAAACCCAAATCAAATTAACTCACCCTAGTCTCTCGGCACTCTAACTATTCGGCCAAAACCAAACCACTCTAAGACTTGGCCGCGAGATCAAATCCAAATAAAACTAACTCACCTTAATCTTTGGCCGCAAGATAAAACCCAAACCGACCCAACCCAAGTCCCTCGGCCACACGTACTAACCAAAACCGAAACCCTCACCTCTTGGCGCTATATATATACACATACCCATGCATGTGTCAAACACAAACACAAACCCTAACAAGAAAAGCTGCCGTTGGCTGCCTTACCCTCTCCACCCTCTCGGTCGCAGCAGCAGCAGCCATCGCCATCCTTGTCTCCTGACCGCAAACAGCCCTTGCACTCCTTGTCGATCACGAACAGCTTTCCTTTTCAGTCCCTTCAGTCGCGGTTTGCTGGAACAGCCGGGTTACTCTTGTCCGCAATCTCGGCTTGTTTACTTAGTGATCAAAGGTGAGAATTCAACATATGTTACAAGATAGTGTTCGGTTATTTGTGTGTTGATTTTGGTTGTTTGTTCCGGAGTGATTGATTTAATGAAACAATGGTGTGGTTTTCGGAATATACATGTTTTAATCGGCTTATGTATCATAGTTAAAAGTAGGGTTGTTTTCGGAAGATATAAGCTTGCCAAGCATGATTGAACGAATGTTAGACTAGCTGATTTGTTAATGATGTTTGCGTTAGATGATTGTATGATTGCGGAGTGTTTAAACCGAATTGAATGTTATATTGAAAGCTGATTGTATAGGCTGTGAATTGTGTATAAAAACTAAAGTTATTGAGAAGGGTTTGCATGGATAGGTTATTAGTATTAATCTAGGACTAGAAATCAGAGCTAGATCGCTTAGGGTAATCGCATGAACGGGATTACACGAGTTCATAATAATAACATGCTGAAACAGGATGCTGAGTGAAAGTTTCAGCCGACTTCATCAGGCTGTAACTTGGTCATTAGTTGTCGAAAAACGGATTTTCTGATGTCTAGAACGTAGAGATTTGAATAAGGAATCCAATGGCGCTGGATTCATAATTTTCTGAAGTCGTTTGATATTTTTAAAGGGCTAAACAAGTTCAGCAGCTAAAGCTGTTAAAATGCTGAAATTCTGTTGATTGTTTATCAGGTTAGATTTTAAAATCAGTAGGGAGTTGAGTCATGATTTTTGCACAGCAACTAGGTATAGAAATTTCCGGGCAACTCCAACTGGAATTTTGTTAATCGGACTAGCAGTGATTTTTAAATAAATTCTTCCGTGGACTGCAGTCAGAAAGCGGTAAATCTGACTGCAGCTTAATGAATTAATATTTATGGCTAATTGGTAAAGATTTAGGACTTGGAAAAATTATATAAATTTCTATGGTATAAATGTCACCTACTGTAAAAATATGGGAATTTTTGGAATGTTAGAACTATTTTGTAAAAATCCTAGAAAACAGCTGAATAATTGAGTGTTAAGCAGAAAGTTGATAACTTGTGATTGTATGCATAAAGTGTTGTATGGATTTGGAATATGTTCATGATAAGTTGTTTGATTCCTATGATCACATGAGAATACTTGCATGCATGTTTGAGTGTTAGATATGTTGTTTGTGTGTATCACTTTGTGAGTAAATTGCGTGTGGAATTTGTATTGGTGTGATTTCACACTAACGTGGAATTAATTGGTTTGTTAGGACGCAACTAGCGGTCCCATCTCTTATAACATCTTTGCTACACTAACCGAGCAAATAAAGGTGAGTTCACGGCCCCTAACTTTATCCGGTTTTTAAACAACAGGGGGAGAAACATGTATACACTCTCAAACTCAATCTATTTACGTTATACGAATTTAACGTCACATAACTATACGGTAACTAAGTTAATGTTAATGTAATGTTATGGTCACTAAGCAGCTTTATCACTTAAGTCCTCGACAATCTCCTCAGATCGTTAGTATTTGGGTTAAATAGCGGGGGAATTATAAGTAGTACTACTGGGCCCGACAAGCCCCATCCGAGCTAGTCGCGCTAGCCGACCTGGTATGGTCAACGGGTGAATAATTGGCTTAACACCGCCATGGTCATGTGATAGGCCTGGCAAAACGGAGGCACAACAGTCAGCTTCGATCGCGAACTCTTACGTGACATGACTTTAGGCTAGCTACCTATATACATTAATATTGAACTTAATTACGGAACAACTTAATATTCCGGGTTTGGAATATTGGAAACATCAACGTAATATCCCGGGTTGGGGATAATGGAAACAACAACTTAATATTCCGGGTTGGAAATATTGGAAGCAACAACTTGTTATTCCGGGATTGGAATAATGGAACTGATATGTTATTCCGGGCTGGGGATAACGGAGTAAACAAATTATAACCGAACAAACGAATTTATGAAAACCTGTGAACTCACTCATCTTTAATGTTGACACTTGTCTCTTTACATGTTTCTCAGGACGCTAGGAGCTCTAGGTGCACGCACATGCATTGATCAAGACATCTTTATCGAGTCTTATTTTTTAATATTGTTTTGGGGATTTTTCATTTGTTTTGGCGTTTGTGTTGGCGCCCGCATCATTACTTATTTATGCTTCCGCTCAAACTTTAAAACTAATGCTCTGCTAAATATTGGTAATTGATATAAAATCTACAAGGAACAATTTTGGAAAACGTATAATCAGATCATATAGAGTCGTTCGACGTACTAGTGTTTCAGATTCTGGTTTGTTCACACGCCTCGCGGTAAAACTCCGCAAGTGGAAATTGAGGGTGTGACATGAGATTCACAACATTTCAACATTTGGGGACAAGTTCGGCAGAACTTAGTTCAAAGAACCAGTTAACAAGTTCGGGTGAACTTGTCATCGTTATCAATTAAACCAGCAATATCATGTTCAAGACATTTTGATCAAAATTAGATACATGTTACTGATCGTTTATGATTGTTTGACACATTTTATGGTTCAATTTTTCGTTAAACACCCTAAACTATGTCCATTTGTTATGTCATGGTCAAAACACGGTCCAATCATTCAATCAATACCTGTGCCACGATCCTTAATGTGCCAATCACTAAAGATCACACAAAAATTGGGCAGCAGTTCAACTTAAAGTGTGCAATTTCAAAATTCGTTCAAGATCGCCTCAAGTTCGCTCTTAGATTCAGTAAACAGATGAATGAAGTTCAGGCGGACTTGTGTTCTATTTATACCAAACAAGTCCGGGCGAACTTGTAAAACCAATCAATTAAGATCAGTAAGTCCAGGAGAACTTGTTGAACAATATATTTGTTAAGTACACACAAGTCCGGGAGAACTTGCCTTTTGATCTTTTAAACACAGAACATGTTCGGGCGAACTTATGATCAGAACATTATAATAAAGCCATGAACAAGTTCGGGCGAACTTGATTAATTTCAAAATCAACTTTTTCAAAATTTTCAATTTTAACCCTAAACTTTCCAACTTTAACCAGTTTTAACAAACCACTCAGTTGACCAAGTCCAAGTTAACGACCTTGGTTAACCGATTTGTCTGCCGAGTCTAAGTTAATGACCTTGGTTCGACCCGTTATGAACAAACTGTTGGTTATTCTCAATTTAAAGTTTCCAATTAATGAACTTTTAATCGTTTTCGCTTATTAGATTTTACAGATTAGCTCCCAGCCCATTGTTAATTAGATTTCCACCAGTTTAGCACCTTACCAGACTTCGAAGATCCGTTCTCCAACATTGGCTTGTTAAAACTAATGTAGAAACAAAATATTTTTTGTATTTTTGAAAGTTTATGCTGAAACACACTGAAAATCTTTTTGGTTTTAATCTTAAAGCAAGTAAGCTATGTACAAACATATTTACAGACATATTTTTGTGAATTCGTGTCTAAGGATCATATCAGTTGTTTGAGACATATCACCAGTACCGTTGACCTTTTGATGACTTTAAATTTTAAACTCGTTTACCTAGATTGTTGATATGTTTGTCCACTTAAACTTCGACACATTTCTCAATTATTCCAATAGAATTATGAAACTTGACTCAACAACGGTTCCCATCTCAGAATATACTCCCGTATCAAGATTCCCTAGAATTCAGCTTACAGGTGAATATAACGTAATTGATATCTGTATCTGGGTTAATGCGAAGCCTTGAGAGCTTAGGTTAATAACACCGTATCGACAAAGAGATGAAGGCTCAACTTTAAGGTGTTTTCCAATTAAGGAATCTTTTCAGAACTGCAAATGATTAGATCTTTCGATTCTTTTCAGCTTTGCATGCAGTTTAGGGTTTATAGCAAAAGCATTATAGAAGTTCTAGGCTATTGCTTCCACAATATCAGAAGAACTTGTATAATACCCCATATATCAATCATCTATAAAGACCTTGTATCTCAGAATCAGGCAATCTTTCAAACGAAATTCCGGAGTTCTAAGTCCATATATCCGAGAGATGTTAAGCCACAAGTTTAAGCAGTTTTAAAATTTAGTTTATATCCGGAAACAATTTACTAAACGTGTAAAGCCTATTGACACATCCTCAGTAAGACTGGTTTATCACTTTTTAAACTTTACAATTCTTTAACGTACAGTGATAGTCCACTGATGTACTATCATTTCCTTTGTGACACAAAATTCTTTTTGTCTTTTTCAATGTTTTTGTACTTTTTGATTTTTCATATGTTTTTGTATTTTCTCAAACATTCCTCCCCCTAAAATCAAAAACATATTTTTGTATTTTATTTTTTAATAAATATTAATCTAAAAGATAAACAAACCAATGTGGATCACGTGAACTCGTCGTCCGATCCATATTCAACCTCTGCCTCCGCACCTGTCAACAAATTTTTAATGCCGTTAAGCCTCATTAGATATTTAAATATTGTTAAAGAAAAAGCTTTGGTATAAAAATCAGCTTTTTGTTCATCGGTGTGGATTTTTTCAATTCGCACCAACTTCTTTTCATAGCAGTCACAAATGAAGTGATAACGAATTTCTATGTGTTTAGTTCGAGAGTGATGAACAGGATTTTTAGTAATGTTGATTGCTGCCTTATTGTCCACATATAAAGGCGTATCAAGAAATTGCAATCCATAGTCCCTCATCTGTTGTTGAATCCATAGGATTTGTGAACAACAGCTGGAAGCAGAAATGTATTCTGCCTCACAAGTAGAAAGAGAGAACCGTGGTTTGTTTCTTGCATTGCCACGTTACTAATCGAGTTCCGAAGAACTGCCAACCAGCCGTCGTAGACTTTGAATTCAGCTTGTCCACCCGAAAGTCAGAATCAGCGTATCCCATCAGATCAAAGTTATCATTCGTTGGATACCACAAGTCGGTGCTTGGACATCCCTTCAAGTAACGGTATATTCTCTTGATTATCTGCATGTGAGATACTTTAGGACTTGACTGATATCTTGCGCAAAGACAGGTAGGATACATGATACCTGGGCGAGATGCCGTCAGATACATAAGAGATCCTATCATCGACCGATAGAGCGTATCATCCACTTTAGTTCCTGTTTAGTCGATGCAAATTCCGTGATTCAGCGCTAGAGGAGTAGAAAGCAGCTTCGAGCTATCCATTTCAAACTTCTTCAGAATATCATGAACATACTTTGTTTGATGAAAGAATATGCCGTCTGGTAACTAATCAACTTGTAACCCGAGGAAGAATTTCATTTCGCCCATAGAAGACATTTCGAACTTCTTCTTCATTATCTTCTCGAATTCTTTGCAAAGACTATCATCCGTTGAACCAAAGTTGATATCATCCACATAGATTTGTACGATGATTAGATGACTTCCGACTTCTTTGGTAAACAATGTACTATCCACTGTGCCTCTCGTAAAGCCGTTTCCAACGAGATGTTGAGATAACGTCTCGTACCAAGCTCTCGGGGCTTGATGTAATCCGTATAAGGCCTTGTCTAGGAGATAAGCTTTGTTCTTGTTCAGCGGATCAACGAACCCTGGTGGTTGACTGACGTACATTTGTTCGCGTAGCTTACCATAGAGAAATGCAGATTTCACATCTAACTAGTACACTTTAAAACCTTTCCAAGCAGCGAATGCAAGGAAAATACGGATTGACTCTAAGCGTGCAACCGCTGCATAGACTTCCGTATAGTCAATTCCATCTTGCTGGTGGAAACCTTTGACAACCAACCGAGCTTTGTTTGTAAACATCACACCTCGATCATCCCTCTTACACTTGAAGACCCACTTCGTGTTTATCGTCTTTTTTGCTTTGGTGGTAAGTCAACAAGTCTCTAAACTCCCAGTTTTTCAAATTGTAACAACTCTTCCTGCATCGCAATTACCCAGTTCTCATCACCCAAAGCTTCATTCAAGTCTTCGGCTCGATTGAGATATGAAACATGAATAATAACAATAATCTTGAGTCGGAGCCACTCGAGTATAGAAACAACCTAAAGCTTTGTTGATCTGGCCTCTCATTCTGACACAAGTCTGTAACTCTCCAATTATGTTGGTTGAAGGGTGATATGAATAAGATCATGGCATCTCCTCACTAGGAACATCAACCATACTGTTTTGATTCGATATATTCAGATCAACGATCAAATCAACTTCAGGAGCACTAGAAGTAGCTTCATTTTGATTGCTCGGGCCAGCAGATTGGTTTAACATATTGGATATCTGCTCGGAATCTTCATTAGAGGAGGATTCTCCATCATCATTGAAAGTCGGAGCTTCATCAGAGTCGGAATTCTGATTCTGAGGAATAATGGGCTCTGTAGTTGCATTTCCTGGTTCAGTGGAAACATTTGCTGGAGTTGTAGTAGGTGTTACTTCTGCTTCAGAAACTTGTTCAACGACACCACTATTACTCGGACCTGCACCAAAAGACAATGTACCAACAGTGCGTTGATTAACCACAATTGGTCTTATAATCTGTTCTTGGTTTGCCGACTGTTGTAGAAAATAAAGAGCTGCACGTTCTTTATTAGACGGTTCTTCCGGCTAGTCGAATGACTTCCACAAATCTTGGTAATTGAACAACCACGCATCGCCTTTCCTCTGAATAGGAGTTGTATACCGAAAGCAATCAACGTGTTGTGCTTCGACCACTCTCCTCAAAGCAGGAATGTAAACTCTCCTTAGTGGACTAGTGTAACCGACAAAGAAACCTTCAAGCGTTTTAGCACCGAACTTTCCATCTTGATCAATCACTGTACACGGTGCACCAAACGGTTCTAGATATTTCAAATTTGGTTTCCTTCGGTTGATCATCTCGAAACATGTCTTTTTAGACGGTTTGACAGTTAAGACCCTATTTAAAGTGTAGCATGCCTCTGCAACCGCCTCACTCCAGAAGCTAACAGGAAGTTTTTAGTCTGCAAGCATGGTTCTTGCTGTTTCAATCAATGTTATGTTCTTCCTCTCAGCTACACCATTTGTTATGGAGTGTAAGGTGCACTGAATTCGTGCAAAATCCCTTTGGCGTTGCAAAATTCTTTCATCTTGTTGTTCTTGAACTCCGTGCCGTTATAATTTCGAATTCGCCTAACAGGCAGATGATATAGTTTTTCGAGTTTCTTGAAGAGAATCACCAGATTGTCAAACATTTCATCTTTAGACTCTTGAAAGAAAACCCATGAATATCGAGAATAATCATGTGTGACAACCAAACAATACAGATCTCCTGATATACTTCGGACGTTCACTGGACCGAAAAGATCCATATGTAGACGTTCAAGCGGCAACTTTATGGAGTTCAGAATCTTCTTAGGATGTGACTTCTTAATGTGCTTCCCTTTCTTGCATTCAAGACAATGATCCGTCATGTGAAAGCTTCAAAGATTCACCCCTTCGACTAAATCATTATGAACCAGAAATTCATTTTCCTCAGATGTATATGCCCCATTTTTCTATGCTATAGAATCGAATCCTTCTCCGTGGCTTTTGTGACAAAACATTGAGCCATCTTTGATGATGTTGTAGCAACCCCCATGTCTAATACGTAGAGATCGTTTTCACATGGAGCGCGCATTAGAATCCAATCATCAGGAATCTTGAAGCCCGGCTTAAGAATAATGCACTCTTTATCATTGAAATGAATTGTGAGCTGCTTATCGCAAATCTGTGAGATACTGAGAAGATTGTTCTCTAGCTCAGCGATATAGTTAACACAATCAAAAGATACCACACCACTCGAAAGCTTTCCTTCAGCTACAATCCGACCTCCTTGATTTCCAGCGAAGCCTACATACCCTCCATTAATTGCTTTGACATCGAAGAGTAGTGCTTTCATCCCGGTCATGTGCCTTGACGCTCCGCTATCCAGAATCCACTTTGATAATATGGATCTTTGGAGCCCCTGCATACATTAACAACTCAGTGAAAAAGTGCAACCGAAGCCTTTTTGGTCTTGGGTTTGGGATAATAATCTTCGTAAACATCCTCATAGTCACTGTCTAAGACTTCATCGACATTTAAGTTCTCGAACGACCTTTTTCTTATCTTTTGAAAGTTTTGGACAAACTTTGACAGTTCCAGTTTTATCTTTTGAATCAGACACCTTGTCGACCTTGGTTTTAAATGACTCTGACTTTGCAACTTCAGATGTTGCTGTTTTCTTCTTGGCAACCCAGGATTGTGATTTAACTCTTGCTTTCTTAATGTAAAACCTTGAAACTTTGTTTTTGTTCGATTTGGAAGTTTCACCTTTCTCAAAAGTTGAATTTTCAAACTTTGAATCGGTTTTAGGTTTCTCTTCACTTTTAGATTCATTGGTTCGTTTTAAGATTGTGATTGGTTTTACAATCTCTAGTTGCTTCAGTTTCTCAACATCTGAATTTGTTTTTCTTCGAGGATAAACAAGCTTTGATTTCGGACACTTGCATGCAATGTTACCAACTTCATTGCATTTGAAGGAAGTCCGATTATCATGAGAATGTCCACTAGTGGGTTTTACTCCACTTGCGGAAGCCTTATCCCGAAGTTCCTTCTCCTTTTTGAACTCATCATTTGATTGCTTCCCGATCAAATTTTCTTCCTGAACCGTACTAGTCCCATACACGAAAGCCATGTTCTTATTTTTATATTCGCGAAATGGTGACTGTTTCTTTTTTGGTTCATCTTCTTCCTCTAAACCCAAACCCGCTCTCCTATGTTAGGAAAGTCACCACCATTTCTCCGGTAGTTGTTATAATTTCTTTTAGGTTTAGAATAAAACTTCTTCTCATTTCTCTCCAAATCTTCCGATGATACTTCGACAAGTTTGAACAATTTATCAATTTGGTCTTCTTTCACATTTTGAATCGGAAAACTGTCATTGAAATATAGTCTATCAGATTCCTTAACTTTGTAAATGACAACGTTAGGATCATCACTTAGGCTATCTTCCGATGATGTATCATCATCTTCAGATTGTGATTCAGAATTGTTCGAACTCGAGTTGGCGCTCTCAAAAGTGCCATCATCAGATTCACTCAAAACATTTTAACAACATTTTTTACCACAGCTTCACTGTCATCGTTTGTGTAGGTTATGTCAATGTTCTTAGGCAGCTCATTTTTCTTTCGGACAAAAGTTCAATATTAAGCGCCTTTTCCATCCCTTCAGCTTTCTTGCGACAATATTTTTCGCACAAGGGTGGTGGAACACTGCTATAATCCCCACGTTTCTTACCTTTTGATTTCTGAACATCTTCTTCCGACGGAATCGATGGAAAAATATGATCGATGACGTAAGCATTTGTGGTATAGCTTTTCAAAAGTTGTCTTACCCTTTCGGTTTCAATTTTCATATCTTCAAGCTCTTGTTTAACCTCAGCAATGGTGTTTATGTAACTGTTAGTTGCTTTTTGTTCTTCCATTACCGTTGCTTTTAACATTCTCATTGTGTCATCTTGTTCAATGTTGTTTTTATCAAGCCTACCGTAATCATCTTTCATTTTATCATAAGCTTCCTTCATTGTGCGATAATCATATTTAAAATTGTTGTTATGCACATTGAGTTCACTTATGATTTGAGACTTTTCAGCGCATTGTAGACAAGGCTCAGTACACTTCGTGCAAGGTTTTTCAACCTCAACGATTTGCACTTTTACAACTTCTTTTTCTACAACTTTTACCTCCGGACCTACCTTTGTCAAATTTTTCATCATCGCTTTGTTGGCAATCTCTGTGAGATTTTTCTCATTCATTTCTTTAGTCACGTTGATGACTTCTTCTGCTTCTGGTTTTGTATCAACAGCATGCTCAGGAGGAACTGCATCACCAAAGCAACCTGCAAAACTAGAAGTCATGTTAGGAGATAGAACACTCTGCATCCTCGTATAGATCTCCTCTTCTTCTGCTTGTTGTAAGTATTCTTCTAGCATTGCGTTCTCCATGGCTGCATCCTCAGTATATGTATTTTCCATGATCTCGGCCATTAGAGCAACCCCAGTCTTCTTGGCAATATATGAGTTCCCATCAAAACCATCATCTTCATTCGAAGCAACCATAGCTTTTTCTGTATTGTTGGATGGTTTCTCTTGAACTTTGATTTGAGTCTTCTTTGGGAATGGCTTGTATTGCAACGACTTCTTGTAGTAATCACTGCCGCCTCTGAATGGACTTTGGGTGCCACTTGCTTCTGGATTCTTGCACTCTCTTTTGAAATGACCTTTCTGTGGACATCTAAAGCAAGTAACTTTCGTCTTGTCGAATCCCAGCTTGTTGCTCGAGTTTCTGATATCTCTACCAGTTAGAGCAACGGATTTGGTAACTCTCCGTATAATCGAAGCTAAGGACCATTTGATGTCCATCAACTCAAGCTTTTCCTCATCCACTTGATCATAATCTTCAGCAGTCATTTCGGGATTACCAATCTTTCCGGCCACTAAACTATCATAAGATTCCAACACTGTAGCAAGTAGTGCCATATGTTGTTTGGCCACTTGTTCAGAAACGACGTTGTTTAGGTTGACTACAATGTTGCATCGAAATACATTTGGGTCATAATTTGATTGATTGTTCTAATTTGAACCCGTACTTGAATATGATGCATTCTGAGGACTCTGATCATAGTTAGGATATGATTGAGTTTGGCTCTGTAGCGAATGATTCGAGGAATTCATATTCACGCTGAAAGCAGTTTGGATTTTTGGACTTGAGATATTCTCTTGAGCTCCAGTCTTGTAATAAAGTCCAACATCTTGAGCAATGTTTGGATTCTTCGACTTGGCAATCTTTAATAGTTCCATCTCGTGCCCCTCCAACTTAGTGATAAACGCGGATAACTTGAAGAATTCCCAGCTTGGACTTTCCTTTAGCACCATGAGATATGTCGTCCATTCACCTTCTGGCAAAGCGTCAGCCAATTTATCAATGTATTCTTCTTATGTCTTCTCAAGACCATGCCTTCTCATAATCACTTTCAAATGACAGAATCGTTCTATCATTTCTTTCATCGATTCACCTTTGAGGATTGTGAATATGTCGAATTCTTTCATGATTAGGGCCTTTTTGCTTTTCACCATCTCTACACTTCCCTGATATTTGGTCTTTAACGACTTCCATAACTCTTGTGCAGTTTTGTATTCTGGCAATAGCACCAAGATATCTTTATTCACGGACTGTTGAATCAGACTAATCATTTTCTTTTCAGCAACGTAAGCGTCCTTCTGTGCAGTAGAAAACTTGCTCATCTCGATAACATTATCAAGTTCATCTCTTGGCCATGTATAACCCGTTTCGACTGCAACCCAACTGTGAAATAATGTAGATTGAACACAGCTCGTAAACTTCTCCTTCCACCCCTCGTATTCATCCATGCACAAAAGTTTCGGTGGCTTCACTGATGTACCCATCTCGTTATCAATATTAACTTGATTTACCATGTTGGCCGATGAAGAAGCACCGACAGTCATGTACGCGTTGTGGATATCTTCCATTGCGGAAAACTGACGAGAATCGCTGAAAACACGTTCACAAACTTCAAAAATTGATTAGCACACTGACAAGTTCTGGCGAACTTGTGCAGTTGATAAACTCATATTGTGTTTCAAACAAGTTCGGGCGAACTTGTATTGAAGATTTTGAAAAATTTCACCCTGATAAGTTCGAGCGGACTTGTATGAATTTCAAGAGAAACAAAGAAGTTCGGGCGAACTTGTAAATGATTTTCAACAAGATTTAATCAAGTTCGGGCGAACTTGATTAAATTTGAAGGAAAAATAAACAAGTTCTAGCGGACTTATCAAAAACCTTTGAAAATTCAATCAAGTAAGGGCGGACTTGATGAAAATTCACTCAAAAAGTGAACTTTTCACTCAAGTTCGAGCGGACTTGATCACAAGTTAGATCAAACTAGTTTTGCAAAACATGATTTTTTCAACTTTTCGACATCAATTCTTTTGAATTAGGTCTTGAAACTTTCAGGGTTTATCTTTAGTCTAGTGTACGTGACATATTCAAAATTTAGCAAATTTTAACCGTATGTTCATTGTTTTTCATGAAAAAGTTAAGAAAAATGGTAGAAATGGGTAGAATTAGAGTAGTTCCTGTGATGATTTCACCAAATCAGGTATCTGCGGCTCTGATACCACTTGTTAGATTGCTCCTTGATAGCACAGGAACCTAACTTGGTATCTAATGTTCAATTAGGTGGAAACTAAATGACATGTTAATCACATAAACAAGAATTACATGTTAAATTGTATGTTTATTGATCTTAAAGTTCAATACATGTGAGTTCCACATCCGACAGAACTTCGCCTCTATTCTGCCAAAGTTACAAATGAGAACCTAGAGACACCTATTTATAGATCCACTAGTTCGCTAGGGATAGAACAATTTTGGGCGAACTTGCTTGAACAAGTTCGGCCGAACTTGTTCACATCTCATAATTTCGGGCGAACTTGGTCTGTATTATACATAAATACGACATTTTCTAGTATAATCTAGCCCAATCTAAACAGACTCGATACAAAACTAAGACATAGACATACTGTACCAACACAGCTAAATCTTTCAAACTATTGGGTTAATGACTCTCCTTTGACATGACAAAACGTTTCATACTGTTGGTTTAAAACTTTTCTGTTGTTTTCAATTACTTCCTCAACCCCACCGAATTTCTCTTTCAAGGCATCCCATAACTCTTTGCAATGTTGCAATGCAACAGGCCAACATAGATTTCATTGGGCAAAGCTGAAGCAACGATGCTAAAAGCCTTTGCATCTATTTCAATTTTTGGAAATCTTGCTAGGAGTAATTTTTAGGATTTTTAGGCACTTAAATTTTTGGGTCCTCAGTACTTGGGACCATTGGAACATGAGGTTCAAATACAACTGACCTCCAGCATCCGATGTTTTGCTGAGCAAGTATATGACCCATTCGATGTTGCCAGATGTTATACTCAGATCTGACAAGCATCGGTGGTTTAAACATGGAACTAGTTTTTTAAGGATCCTGTGAATTTTGAGACATTAAACAGATTTTGTTTAAAAACTTTGAAACGTATATAAACTTTGTTTTTCAATACAAACGAACAAACGAATTAGCAGTGAGAATTAATCTGTTCAAATCAAATTGATTGTTAAACCAAATTCGATTGAGCAATTGTTAGGATCTGAGTTTGAATTGTTGTAAAAGTTTATAAAATGAAAGTAATGAATGATGATAAAACAGATGTAAATGCAGCGGAATGATAAACTTTGATTCACAACAATTGTGAGATTGTTTTCATTATCATGCTTTTGTAATTGTAATCATGTATGCATGTAATTCACAATCTCCCCCCAGCCTAAGATCAGTGATTGTTCATACATAATGTAAGAAGAAAGAAGTTTGATTAAGTAAATGGAAGTGATCAAATAGAACAGTATATGCACTGTTCTATTTATAGTACATTCGTAACCACTGAGCATCTTATGATGATGTCACTATGAAAGTGACATCTTACAACTATAACTAACTACAACATCTGCTAGCTAACCATTGATACAATAAAATATAATACAAAGACTTTTTGTAACAACTGCTAAGGAGATCTATTGTTGGTCTTCAGCAGAGCTTTGCCATCTCAGAGTTTCTTCATCAGTGCTTGGCTTCAGCAGACCTTTCTAGCAGATCTTCAGTATCAACAGATCTTTGACTTCGGTCTTCATTAGAGGATTGCGGCATATGATGTAAGATTATTGTGGATCAGAGGTTTGAAGACATTTTGGCTATCTATCGTATGTTAAGAAGGTTTACTTCCTAAAAGTCAACAATGTATAAATAACATGGTTAGGAATTTTGACACAAATGTAAGATTTGGGGGATCGTAAGATATGTGTTAGAAGACGTATTGGAACTCGTTGATGTTGAATAATGTGATTATTGATTCATGTCTTATGCGTATTAATGATTGACTAATAAACGTCCATGTAACTAAAGATTCAAAATGAAAGTAGTATGAATGAATATGCATGCTAACGATGATGTGCACATGATGGCATGAAAGGATAGAAATCACATTAGCATTGACTCAAGCGCGAAAGGCTACGGGTCAAGAAGAGGCAAGGAAACAAGCACAAACACAGGCGCTAAAGGTAAGTAATTTCCGAGCTCACTTTTTATTATTTAATGGAAGTTATGCATTTTTGTTTATTGGGAATCACATAAGAATGAACATGTAATGGTAGTAATAAGGTATGTATCACGAAAATTTATTATATGTAGTTCATTTTGTTGAAATCACATGAAATAAGCAAACGGGTCACAAATACGAAAGTAATGAAACAAATTGTGGAACTTGATGTAGGAATAGGAGGATTAGTGATGGAATAATATAAGGGCGTGGAAAAAGTTAAATTATGTTTTGGGATCCTCGGTGTGCGTGAACGGGGTCGAAATGATCAAAATAACAAAAAAATGGGCGCTAAACATGAAAGTTGCGTCGCCGATGCGACGTCCTGATGAACAACGCTGCCGACGCCAAATGTTGTTGTCGACGCGGGGTTTACAGCGGAAACCAATTTTTCTTTGTTTCCAAGGCCTCGTTAAACTTCCTAAAGTCACCCCAAGCTTACTATAGAGTTTTGTGGGGTGCAAGTAAGAACAGAAAACATGCGGAAGCTCGTACGAAGATGCGGCATGTATGTTGTGTGCGTGAACGTGAATTTCATCATGTATGAGGCTAATTCTTGTATGTATGATTGTACTTGAAAGAAATTATGTGAATGTGTTTGTATATGTGTATGAAGATATGAATTCATAGTGTGTGCGTGTGTGTGTCTGTGTATAGTACGAACTTGCATATGAGTATGGGATAAGCATGTATGTGTTGGTTATATGAACATGTGTATTCGTGATGTAGTTTAATGAATGTAGATTAATGGATTGATTTTAAGTGAAGTTGTGGGTTTTCAATATGTTTAATAATACCATTGATATTATTGTTATTGTTGAGAATGAAATGAAAAGTGTAGATATGATAACGTTAGGTCCAAGAGAGTTGATGCCGGGAAGTAGTGGATGAGTTTAGAAGGATGATCGAACGAAATATCTTGCGTCGTTAGAATGCAATATGGTCCTTTGTCTATATATGTTTATAATATAAGTATGATGTCATCATTTTTTAATGTGTCGATTGTTTATGGTGACCACAGGTTACATGGATCATTACTAATTGCCTCGAAGGACAAGTGGGCGAAGTTCGAGTTAAAGAACATGGATTGTATGTAAGGGTGGTCAATAAATGTGTATTCGCTTGTTATGTTTGATATATAAATTAAGGGCAACTAATGTAAATATTTTAAAGGAGTCGTTTTTAAATGGTTATCAAGCATGTTAATATTTATACAGAAATTTTTTTTAAGGTTCGTACTTCCGCTACGACTTTTGGGTTAAAACGTAGTAGGGTCTTACATAATGGAACCGAGTTCAAAAATGTCAAGCTATGCCCATTCCTTACTAAGCATGGCATTAATTATGATTTTTCTACACCTAGAACTCCACAACTAAATGAAGTAGTAGAAAGGAGAAATCGGACTCTAGATAAGGCTGCAAGAACATTATTAGTTGTTGCAGGCCTTCCAACTTATTTCTAGGCATAAGTTGTATCCACTGCATGTTTCAACCAAATTAGATTCATTGTCAATAAGAGATGTCAAAAAACGCCATTTGAGATCAGAAATAAGCATAAACCATATGTGAAATATACTGATTCGTGTTTCTTTAGTGGACAGATAATTTAATAACTCTTAGCATGATTAGGTGGGTTAACTTAATAACTTTTAAACACGTTTATCTAGTTTTAAATTATTAAGAAATGATTATTACTTAGACTAAACACATACAATATGTAAGTGTAGCTATCGTTTGTACTAAAGTTTACGTACCAATCAACTTTAAATTACCAACTAGTTAATTTATTAAGTTTTGGTTTGTTTGTTAATTTATATTTAAAACAAAAAATAAAAAATAATTGAGAATCAGTAGAAAATATCTAGAGCACAAAGAGTGTTGCTTTAGGTTTTCGACTTCACTTAAGATAAATTATAGTTTGGATTATGACAAGTGGTGTGGTGAATTTAATAAAAAAAAACCTGACGCCTAGCGAATCGAGTGATCTTACATCGAATTAAGAAATCATACATCATGTCAAACTAAATATTATACAACCCGTATATAAAGTGTTAAAAAAGATTTGAAAGTATACCTTTATTAACCCCCAATAAAAAGATCTTAATCAACTTATTTAGGCGTAGAAGATATAGAGATAGGTCGGGAAATATTATTAAATTGTTATTCATCTTTCTTTTAGCTAAATAATAACAAACTAACATTAAGACTTGCGCGCGTTGCGCCACGGGTACTGTAAACATTGAATGGATTAGTCCAAACGTTATGTGATGCATTAACCATATGAAAATACACGTTTCGACGTATCCAATTGAACTGAATGTAACATGTATAAGCATTGTGATTGGATCAAAACGTAAAGTAAAATCAAATTCATAACGCATTATATGTGACTCAACCCATACATAGAAAACGTAACCGGGTATGAAGGAAAACTGACACGTGTAACCAAAAGGGATCAATTAGAGCTTTCGAAAAAAAGGGGAAAAAAGAAACCATAATTTAACTTCATTCGGTTCGAAAAATTTTTTACAAAACATACATAAAATAAGCACGCAAACATATTATATTTGACCTGAATCTAACATGTTTCAAATTGATAGTTTTGAAGATAAACAAAACAAAATCCAAAGTTAATTACCAAAAAAAATACTACAAATTAAGCACATGATACAACTCAATACAACATAAACAAACTAATAAAAAAAGGTACAAACCGTAACATGTTTCAAATTGATAGTATATAATTTATTTTACAAATTTATACATATTAAGTATCATGTACAACACAACTATGTAAAAAGAACTCACTAAGATCATATACAACACAATTATGCACAAAAAACTCACTAAGCAACATGTACAAATTACTAGCACTAAGATGTTTCAAATTAATAGTATATAATAGTATGGAGAAACCTTTTAAATTTAGCTAAAAAATTTATAAAAACAAGAAAAATATTACATGGAAATAAGGTTCCTGTCTTCCCGAAAAGAAAACTTCCAAGTTCCAAGTTACAAAAGGGCTTACTCAAAACTAATTTGTTGTGGGACTTGATGTAGTATCAGGATGTATTTCTAGCTCCAAGCCCAATACTAAAATGTTTTTGGAGACTAGTATGGGCTTTGAGGAATTGAGGGTAGAGATGGGCATAAAAACCGGTTCCGAACCCGAACCGGTAGAACCGAACTGGAACCGTTCCAGTTCCTACCCGACATTAAGTAGAACCGGTTCCGAGTTCAAAATACCCGTTGATTCCAACCCGGTTCCACAATTTTACCATTTGAATCGGGTAGTAACCGGTTCCTACCCATACCCGGTTCCTACCCGTACCCGGTTCCTACCGTTGGAACCGGTTCCTGACCGTTATAATGTTACCGTTGGAACCGGTTATAGCCGTTAAAATGTTACCGTTGGAACCGGTTCCTTACCGTTGGAATCGATTCCTGACCGTTGGAACCGATTCTATATATATTGTTTAGAAATCTATTGTTTAGCACACAATTTCTCATATCTATTCTTCTTGTTACATTTCTTTCTTGTTCTTTTTCACATTCTAATCAACAAATGGCCTCAAAGAGTTCCAAAAACGCAAATTCAACATAAAACTAGTCTAGAAGATGAAGTTGAGTTAGAACATAAAATTGTTGACGAAGAGGAGGACGAAGAAGTGGAGACTAACGATTCGGACGACAATTGTACCGAGGTACCCGCACCTAAGAGAAACTCATCGGAAAGTGTTGCACCTGCCGCTAGTAAACGATCAAAGAAATAAAATCTTACTAGAACCGGTTCTGAGTAATTTTTTATTTTTTTTTTGTAACCGGTTAATTTTTTTTATATATTGTAACCGATTAATTTGTTTTTTTAATTTTAACCGATTATTGTTACTATTTTTATTTATCAATGTAACTAATAATAAAAATCAAACATAACAAACACAATAGAAAGAAACATTACACAAACTTTATTAAAACACCAACGATAACATTTATCAGGAACCGCTAAGTAGAAAGGGGTTTATATACAAAAAAAACGACTTTTTAATCAGGAACCGGTTCCAACGGTAACATTTTATCAGGAACCGGTTCTGAACAGTAAAAGTCAGGTTTTTACTGTCAGGAACCGGTTCTGAACAGTAAAAGTCAGGTTTTACTGTCAGGAACGGTTCTGAACAGTAAAAGTCAGGTTTTTACTGTCAGGAACCGGTTCCGCACCATACCCGGTTCCACACCATACCCGGTTCCATAATACCCGTACCCGGTTCTACACGGTTCCATATTCTTGGGTCTGAACCCGGGTAGGAACCGGACCCGGTTCCACACCATACCCGGTTCCAATATCCAAGCAGAACCAGTTCCGGGTTGGAACCGATTCCGGGTAATAATAAAACCCGATTATGCCCATCTCTAATTGAGGGTACTATCATAGATTCATATCTATTAATCTCACATCTCTATGGAAGGATTATAACATAGGGAAATACTTCATTTAATAGTACTCAAGCTTTCGTTAAAGTTTTTTTGGATTTTTCTAATCTCTAACTTGAGTTGAGTTATTCTACAAAAGAGTACAAAAATAAGAAATGTAAGAAGGAACCATAAAGTGACAAATATTCATAATCCTGTCTATAATAGAAAAAGAACATACACATGCAAAAACCTAAACCCCCATCCCCATCCCAAAAAAAGAAAAAAAAACTATAGCTCACAAAAGAACCCCCAAAAAACCTAAAGAAACCTAACCACCACCCCCCCCCCCCCCCCAACCCAATGTTAAAAACTAAACCCTCAAAAAAAACCTTTAAAAAATCTAAAAAGCATAAAAAAATTAAAATATTTTATATAAAAAACGCTACTTTATCGTCACTTAAAAAAATTAGTGACGGTAAAGTAGCGATTATTTTAATAGAATATTGAAAAAAATTGTGTGCTTCTTTTTAGGTATTTTTGCTTGTGGTCACATTGAAAAATATTTCTATAATATTTCTTCTTTCCATTCTTACAATTAAAGTCCTTTGTATTTGATCTTTTCTCCTCTAACATTAATCAACTTTTATTACATGTTTCAATGTTATATGATATTTTCGTTTTTATTATACATTACTCAACTTTTATTACATGTTTCAATCTTATATGATATTTTCGTTTTTATTATACTAAGGTAAAATAAGATTTGTGTGCGAAATTACTCTTTGTATTTCTCAAATTGATTCACATTTCAAATTACAATCAGTTTTACTTCTATTTTGTTTTTCTATTATCACATCTAACCCATTTTAATATATATACATATATATATATATATATGTATATATATTTATTTAACTATTTAGTTATATATTTTTGTTTTACTTATTTCTTAGTTGTACGTCTTAAACTCATGGCATTATATTTTAGTGGCATCTTGTGGTGGGATAAGGCTTAGAACCATGAGGTCCTGGGTTCGATTCTCATAAGGGGATTTTTCTAGATTGGGTTTCCTTCTGAATTGGTGTATAGGTATTATAGCCTACTGGAGATGGATATAATCAGGTGGTTCCGCTGATGACACGATGATACTCCAGTGGTCCGTTAATGATTCAAATTTATAGTTAAAAAAGTTGTAAAATTCTTTAGGAAGTACTATTGCTTGTGTATGATATCACTATAACTTTTTTTTACTTCCAATAAATTTATAACATTTTAAAAATCATATAACATTTAATACAAATCCAAAAACTATTGTTTATATTCTTTTCAAATTCATATGATTATATTTTGATGTATACTCGTTGTAAAATAAATTGAAAATATATAAATTATTTAGAAGGAAACCTATTTTTTGTTGTTGAAATAACTAAACATGATAATTTGAGAAAAAAAACTGTTGATAGGCATGTATGTAAATCTCAGGTTAAAGTTGAGGTTATGAAAAAGTTCCAGAAAAAATAAGAAAAGAATGATAAAATCTTTCTCCTACAAAACATTTCCTCCACGTCCTCCTGCCGTTGTCTTTCTCCTCCATCTCCTTTGTCACATCTGAACGGGCAGCCCTTTTTCAACAACATTGGAGACTAACGATCCATATAAACATCACCAACACCACTCACCAAGAAACCATACTTGGAAGGCCCATCTAGTCATAAGCTACTAAAAAGTCGTGCAAGTTGTCGTAGCATACAATTCTCATCAAGTGGCAGGTGATAGTATTGTCCTTAAAACAATGTTATGTATGCTTATATATATATAAAGATAATAATGAAACCACCACCAATTCAATATCCAAAACAATATCAACAAACATTGTCATTTCCTAATATGACTCGATCAATTACGTATATAATAAATCAAGGATATCTCTGAAAATCACAAAAAAAAAAAAAAAAAATTGGTCATGTGCTAGATAAAAAATTTGGGCTCTATTTTAAAATCTTCATACATTAAAATAATCAAAGTTTAAACATTAATTTCTAAATATTGGCAAACTAGGCCACAAAATTACAAATCCAAATTACTGAAAAGACCTAAAAACATTTTTAGTTCATAAATTCAGACCTTTAAATTTTTTTTATTTAAAAAACATTAAGAGTTTTTTTAGATATATAAATATAAAAAAAATATATTTCGGGCCCTATTTTGATTGGGTCTAGAGCGGTCATCCACCGGCACTTGCTTTGGGTCAGCCCTGTAATAAACTTATTCGAATTGTATATACTAGGGTTATACCGAGTATGGTTATTATTATTGTTGAATCATATATATAAACTGTTACAACTCCCATCAAACACCAGACCAGACCTTCGTCATTAAAACAGCTTATAATTCATAAAAACATCTTATAACGATAATACTGAAACCAACACAAAGTATCCAAGTAGTCCTTGTGTAACAAAACATCTTCGAAGGGCAAATTGGCAATGTCCACCTATATTAATTTCTTATCATTTGTCTTTTACCATTAAATGGCATCCCCAAACTTTAATGCAACGGTCAAACTACACATACCTTCACATGGGCTAGATCAAAAACAATCCATTAAAATATTAAATCAAGCATCCAAGGTACCAGGTGAAAGATGCACTATATAAACATATTCCACTTCTTTATTCTGCAAGTCAGGCGAGACTTATAAAAATCTGAATACAAAGTTAACAATAAGCCACGTCATCATAAACATATTTAAATGTAATTATAAATATAATAATTATAATTATCTGTGTACATAGGGACTAGTTAAACATAAACCCTGTGGGTGTGTGAAAGATTATAAAAGTACCGGGACAAAAGGAATCCACCTTCCACTCAGACCTCGATATCTGCTACAAACACTTTGAATACAGAAATATATACATATATATGTACGTACACACGTGCATGCACTCTTTGTTTTAGTTTGATATTGATCTTGTTTGGATTTTTGATGCAGGAAATCGGTCAGTCATGACTGTGACAAAATAAAAATCAAACCCTAGTGGACTTAGCTTGGGCGTTATCTAACATGTTATTATTATTTTAGGTCTAGATGATTTATATGAAATCACTAAATTTGATTCCACTAGTTATTTATTGATCATTGATCATGACAGTTAGGAAGATAAATCAGAGATTATTAAACAAATATATGGAACATGTTCATACATATATATGTCAATATATATGCCATGGATAAGGTTCTAGAGTAAACATAGTTTATTTGTAAATTGAGTGAATAAATCTGGCTATTGAATTACAAACGTGTATGGCTAGGATTTTATCATCAAATCATAAAATACACTAGTGTATTTCAACATCAAATACTACCATTGATCTACACACGTGTATGGCAAGAATTAGTTCACACAGTTTCGCAAATACACTAATGTTCACTCTTGAACCTAATCCTATATGCCATAATCATCTTTGAATTGGAGATTACGTATTTAGGTGGTTTAACAACCTAAGATTTAGAACAAGTTACGAAGACATGAACAATTTTCCAACCATCGAATCAAGATAAGAAAATGTAGTGCATAGCCTCATTACACGTCGAAAATTGTGAGATCTAAAATCGATTATCCTCTATGGTGAATTGAAAGAGATAATCCAGATCAATCGAATGAAAGAGAACAAAGGTAACTAAAAATAAACGAGAACAAATCAAAACATATCAAAAACCAGATTTTGATGTTCTGTTTGACGATTGAATCAAAATCAAATGAAAATTTTCTTTTGAAAGAGAACAAATCAACAAAAAAATAAATAATGATAAGTAACTGAATGACAACCAAAAGAATGAGAATAGTTTAAACGACATACAAATTAGCCAGAATCAACATTTATATAACAAACAAATGTCAAATGTCAAATATGCGGAGAATGTCGAGATAACACATTTATCGTCACTAGCAGAGTATGAGAGTGTGTAATAATTAATGCATGCACCATTATATCATTAATAACTAAGACTCTCTCAATGTAGGTGACTTTTAAACATACATGTCAGGTTAACTAGTTGATGCTTGATAGAAGGTGCAAGATATGAATTGAAGGTTACCCTACTCTTCGGACTCATATCCTATCGGCCATAAACGACCTATTATGTTATTTATTTTGTTATGTTTAAACTTGATGTGTTGACTATTTGGTGTACTCTCCGCTACTACTTGTTGACTAGTATCATTTTAAGAAACTATGATTTAATATAATAATATAATCATCCAACTTTGCGGCATCTTAGGTTTGAGGTTGTACATAATAACAATGCTCACTGAGTTGTATTTTATTAAAATGATATAAGTTGTTAGTCGTTGTGTCATGGTACTTATTTATGTAGATTTTGTGCATTCTTGGTGTTGTTCATCGAGGATGTCGACGTGTAGTTCACATTTTTTTTGGGTTAAGTTTCAATTTGACGTTTTTGATATACATGTAATTTCTGGCTTGTCACTTGTTATTCTAATGCTAATTGAGCATTTCATGATTGCGGTTCAAATATATATATTGGGCAACATCATTTAAAATTGAGGTCTTAGGTTTCATCGTGACATATTCATGTGCATTGAATCAAAGTCATGTGCTCCGTCGTCCATGCTGACTATACTTCACTATTCCAATCATCCTCTATATCACACACACATATATATATAATATATATTACATAATTACAATGATAAAGTAGGTTTAAGTGAAGATATTTATTTTAATTTTGTGAATCTACACACTGTAGTAAATCACTACACAATATTAAAATAATGGCTCCATACTGTTTTACGCATATAATTATAGTAACAGGTTTTGTAAACAGATTTACAGAAATAATACACCCTTACATATTTACGTATTATGTATAATATTCCTTCCAATAGTATGAGTTTTAGACATGAAAAGAAAGATACGAAAACATATAACCATATTTCTTTTGTAAAAAATGTCAAGAAAAATTATTAGCAATGATTTTTTTTTCTTTGAGTAGTGTCAAATTGTGATAGATTATCTCATATCTCGAAGTCGTGTTTTAGTTTTTACATAGACAAAGTTACAAGAAGGTTCGGACTTCAATTGTGGATCTCTAGAAAATACGGGATTAAATTGACTTGCGAATAAAATAATAAAATAGAAAGGATGTTACAAAAACATCAATTAACAAAGGAAAGAGGAAATTAAATAATGATTTTTGCCTTGTGATCGAATCTCCCACAGCCAGTCGACCACCTTTTTGTTATCTGCAAAGGTCTCAATCAAGTGTTATTCCATTTCACTGCTTTATAAAGACCCTATACATATCTACGTTAATGATGACACTCAATTAATAATACACAACATGAGGTATCTAGTGGTATTCGAATTTTGTTGAGAAATGTTCGTTTTTGTATATTTTATAAATAAACAAGATGGATCTATGAGCTATTATTAACATGAGCTAGTGATAATTTGTCACAACTATAAGTTCGTAGATCTCTCTTAATTTTGATAAAAAGGGGTTATTTAATGTTTTTAAATGCTCATGAAAGGAATAGGACCCGTTAAAAATGATTATATAACTCAAACGAAACTTGGTTTCGAGTATAAGACCTAGTTTTATATTGTTACATATATCCAGAATGATAATATTAAAACAGGCTCTATTTATGATGGTATAAAGTTCTTGTGAACAAGAAATATATTCGATCGATCATATAGAAAAGGCAATAAGTAGCTAATTAGAACATATCAAGGAGAAGGTATTGAAGGAGAAAACTTATGCAAGACTTATGCGACAGTTCAAACAAATGTATTAACTAAATACTATACATTTAAAACTATTATGACTTTCCTTTGCAATCCTAGAAGGGTATATCCGTAATACGCCCCGTAAGATAGAGGATCCATTAGACACTTTGAACTTGCACCGTGACAGCCAAAACCTGTGACGACCAAGAGGCTTGGTAATAACCTCAACTAGTGTATCTCTGGAGTGAACATGTAGCCCCTTTAGTGAGTCATTTGCTACTTTTTCCTTGACAAACTGATAATCTAAGGCAACGAATGTTTCATTCTTGAGTGATAAACTGAATTTGCGTATGAGTATGTACCATTGCGAAGAAGGGCATTGAATTCATCATCGATAGCATGCCGCCATGTGGGATCTTTCAAGGCATGAATATGTGAAGTTGGTTCATTGTTGGTTGGAATTGGGTGAGGTGTAACGGTGTTTACTAATTAGGAATTTCAGTGCTTTGTGGAGTGTGATAGTCCTAGCGAGAAGGGGAAAGAGTAGTGTTAGAATGGGAAGTAGAAAAGGAGAAGATGATTAGTTTGGGACTCGGTAGAGGAGGAGGCATATTGGATGATGGATGGAGAGGGTGGTTGAGATGGTGACCAATGTGAGGTTGGAGTTGTGGGTTTTGTATGGCGATTGTATGTTTGGATAGGACAGGTGGATGGGTGCTGAGAGGTGGGTATAGTGGTAGGAGAAGGCTAGTTTCAGTGTAAGGTATATCTTGAATGATTAGATGGTAATAGTGATTTTGACGGTGAGGTAGGGGCGGATTGCTTAGATGGTAATGGTGGTAATGGTGAGTTGAGGTGAGGTGTGTTGCATGCAGTTAGGGAAACTAGTGGTGATTATGCATGTTGGAGAATTACTTAAGTGTAGTTGAATGAAAGTTTCAGCATTAGGTAAACCGATATTGGCTTGGGAGGGTGTTTTTTATAAGAAAATTCAGGTTACTACGAATTAAACATGATGTAATTGAAAGAGACAGTTAGTGATGGACTCATAACACTTGTTAGCCGATTTAGAGATGGATTAACCTAGAAAAACACACCATGTTGAAAGTGGATGCAACTTGGATTTTGCATATGGTCTTAGCCATGGATAACAAATACATCCAAATGATTTGAGTTTGGAGTACGTCGGTGGTTTGTATATAAGATATCAAAAGGACTTTTGGAGTTAAGCAACAAAACGGGTAACCAATTAATGAGGCAAACAACGGTTTGGAAGGCATGAGTCCAAGTGAAGAAGTGCGAGACCAGTTTCCACAATATGATGATGACGATGTTAGCAACAAAATTTTGCTCAAGGGTATGTGTGGGGGGAGGGATGAAATGAGAGATGTCATGTGATTGGAGATATGTGTTGGGATTGAACCCTGTAAAAAGGAACAGATGATATAAAGCCAAAATCACATCAGATGTTTGGTCCTGATAACAGAGTTTACAAGCTCTGTTCAATAAACTCTGCGTTGCCTAAGCTCTGCCTTCTATCATCTGCTAACACTAAATGACAAATATCAAAGGTCTGCCAGAAGACTAAGCGGAGGATATAGATCAATGTTTATGTCTAATAGTTTTATATTCAATGTAACAGTGCTTGGCACTGATCAGAGTTTAGGTTAGCAGCGCTTAGAGTTAGTTTTATTTGTTATCTGCCACTATCAACCCTGACGTCATCAAAGATGCTCAGAGGTTAGAAGTGTTAGTATAAATATGTGATCATTTGTACTGTTTTAATTATCTATCTAAAAGATCATTCACCTATCATCTTCTCTGCATTTATGTACTATTCAAACGTTTCTTATTGGGCTAAGGAGGAGTTTGTGATTTATATGCAAAAACTATAAGTTTGAAAGCATGATGATCAAAACAAACGACCATTAGTTGTGATAAAAGTTTTCCATATATTTACGCTGCATTATACTTTGATTTCTACGTTCACTTTCCATTTTTTAAACAAGAATCACAACTAAATTAAACTTAGATCCTAACAATTGGTATCAAAGCTTGTTCAATCAAAATTTGATTTAACAATCAATTTGATTTGAAAGATCAGCTCTCCCTGCTAATTCGTTTGATAGTTTGTGGAAAACAGAGTTTTATTGCATTTAAAAGCTTTTAAAACATCAATCTGTTGAAAACCATCAGAAATGTCTCAAAACACACCTGATTCCAACATTGGATCGATGTTTAAACCACCAATGCTGAAAAGAAATGAATATTTCATACGGCAGCGTCGAGGGACACATTTTAGCTCAACAAAACACTGGTTGTTGGCGATCTTATGTATTTGGACCTCACATTCCAATGGTCCCAAGTACAGAGGATCCCAATACTCAAGTGCTAAAAGTCCTGACCATACTCCGAGCAGGATTACCAGAAAATATAGTTGGATGCTAAGGCATTTAGCATTGTTGCTTCTGCCTTACCCAACAAAATCTATGATGGACTGCTCCACTGCAATAGTGCAAAGGAGTTGTCGGATGCACTATAAGAGCAAATCGGTGGTACTAAAGAGGTTATCGAAAACAATAGAGAAATTCTGAATAAATAATATGAAACCTTTTGTCACGTTAAAGGTGAGTTGTTAACACAACAGTTCGAACGTTTTAGTTGTCTAATCAGTGAACTCAAACTGGTGAACGTTGTATTCTCAAATTCGACTGTCAATAGTCGTTTCCTTCGATCGTTACCAGAAAAATGGGACAGTGTAACTTACGTTACACGAACATCTGTTGGTTTTAAAGAGATGTCACTCACACAGCTTCATGGCATACTCCTCACTTATGAGAGAGAGTTAAACCTGAAAAAGAAGCTACAAGAGTCTGGTAAAATAACTGATGATTACACTTTGGGTAACACAACTCTATTTTCCAAGAAGAGGGTTCTGGCAGTGGAAAGGATCGGGGTTATGATCATTTTATTGATATAACTTCTGGAAGAAACTTTAACCCTGATTCTTACTCACCCAACTATGCATTTACTACAAGTGGGGAAAGCCAAACCTCTGACAATCTCTCTTTTGAGTTAAATGGTTTGCAAAACTTTGAACCATCTGATATGGAAGAGATGGACATTTTGCACCAACTGGCCCATTAAGTGTTAGGGGTAGTAAATTTAACAAGAGAACATGTAGGAAATTCCATGGGTTGCATGGGGGTTGAAGGTTGGGTTAGACAAGTCTAAAATCAAGTGCTATAAGTGCAATAGGTTAGGACACTTTGCCAGAGCATGCAGATCTCAAAACTCAGACCCATTGTAACACATCCTGGCCCTAAACCTCAGCACACACAAAGCACTGCCCAATATTCCCCTGCTCATCAAATTCAAAACACTGCTCATTTTACACATACTACTATCTCTGTTCTAGTGCATTATGTTCAAACCACTGTTCCACAAATTCAATATGTTCAAGCACCACAACCTCAAGTGCATGTGCAACAAGCACCTCATGTCACTCAAACTACTCAAACCATTGCTCCGGCAAAGGTTAACCAACGAAGCTTTTTTCACTCAAGGCTTTGTTGATTGGAGTAGTTTGCCAGAGGAATTAACTGATGAAAACCTTGCTCTTATGGCCAAAAATGATTTTGAAAATGAAAATATTTGTTTAATGGCCTTAGAGACAATTGTTGAAGGTGATGAGTCTGTGGAACAAGTGTCTAAGTCTGATGAGTTTCAAAGTTGTGATGAAGTAGTGGTTTCAAAAGATACTGTTGATGAAGAAAAGAACTCTCTATCTGATCCATGGGATACAGATGTGTGTGAAGATGATTTTAACTGTGCTCTTGTGGCTGCTTCTAAGTATCCCTCGGATCCTTAAAGATCTATGTTCTGAAAAATCCATCATAGCTTTTGCAAACATAAAAGGGTAAATGAAAACCTTAGAAACAAAATTTTGAAAGATGAACTAAATTTTGAAAAACTCACAAAAGAGTTGAAAACAAAGTTGGTTAACAAAGATTCTGAAATCAGCAGCCTGAAGCATGAGCCAAGCATAACCAAAGACCAACTCCAAACTATGGTAGAGAAATACCACGTTTCCAAAAAGGAGTTAGATCCACACAAATCACATGTGAAAAATGGGTTGAGTCTTGTAAAGGTTATGAGATTATGTTGGAAAACAGATCAAAAGCAACATAAAATTTGGTATTGGTTTTAAAAACAATGATCAAATTTATGAAAATGATGCTAAAATTGATTCTAGATTGGTTGAAGTTGTCCCCAAAAATTTCACTGGTGAAGAAATAAAAGTTAGTGATAAGAATGGAAACAAGAGCATTTTGGAAAAACATGAGGGTTCCTCAACTTTTAAAGAGGTTGAGAAATATCAGTTCAAACCCACATGGTCAGATGAGTGTGACATTTTAGAAAACTTAAAGCCAATGGACTTCGCAACCATTGATGGTGTTAAAGCACCAAAAGCAAGAGTTATTCCTATTAAAGATCTTCCAGTAGATGTTACAACATCTGTTGAAAAGAAGTCTGATAAAAGGAAGAAGGAAAAGGTCAAAAACTTGTTTTTCAATTTTTGTGAGAAAAGAAATCATGTAACTGAAAACTGTTTTCTTTTAAAAGCTTATGACATCAGCAAAACTTGTGTGATCCCAAATTCCTCAAAATGTATCATATGTGATAAGACAAATCACAAGACCCAGGAGTGTGTTTATCTTAAAACCTATGATGAAAAGGTAAAAGAGATCAAAACAAAAGCTCTTGAAAGTCAAAGTTCAAGCTCTGCTAGAAATAAATCTAAGAAGACCTTTGAACCTGTGGAAACATATGTTACTAAAGCACTGACCAAAACCTCTGTTCCCAGAGATGTACAAGTAACAGATGCACCACCTGCAAACAGATATCCAAGAGGATATGGCCAACCTATTTATCAAAAGGTTCCTTTTAGCTATAAGGGTTACAAAAAACCCTCAAAGCCAAAAGTCAATAGGCATCCTCATGGTTACCAACATCTGATAGGAATGCTTCACAACAGTGGTTACAAAGACCAATCTAAAACACTGACCATTCTCCTGAATTTGAGATTGGACAGTCTGTGACCCCATCCAAAGCCATTTTAGCTTTGGAAACCCACCTGAACTAATTATTTACTTGTGTGCAGGGAGCTTCTACTTGCCTTAATAGATTATGGTAGGTAGATAGTGAAGGCTCTAGGCACATGACAGGATGTAAAGCCTTGCTCAAAGATTTCATGGCTCATGGAGGGGGTGATATATCTTTTGGTAATAATTCAAAAGGGAAGGTGGTGGGGCCTGGGTGTGTTCAAGCTGGGAAACTCAAATTTGAAAATGTAAATCTCGTTGACAATCTAAAATTCAACCTTTCTAAGTGTTTCACAAATGAGTGAGAAAGGATATGGATACTTCTTTACAAAGAGAACATGTCAAATTGTAGGACTAGAAGTTGTGAAAAAGATTGATCAAATCATTGCTGAGAGTAAAGCACAACTTGTTGCTCATAGGAGTGGCAATGTGTATGTGGTTGATATGTTGAAAGATAACCCAATGTCCAATGCATGCCTGTTCTCAGTTGCATCAAACAAAGAGAGAGTTATGGCATAGAAGACTTGGGCACACAAATCTCAAAACTATCTCCATCCTCTCAAAATAAAGTCTTGTCAGAGGTTTACCTAAAAAACAATTTACCTGAGAAGAGCATTGTGTTTCTTGTTTAAAAGGTAAACAACATAAAAGCTCCTACAAGTCCATTGAAGAGTCCAAAACAACCTAGTGTTTGCAATTGCTACACATGGATTTGTTTGGCCATGTAAAAATCATGAGTCTCACAAAGATTTACATGGACTTTCTTCATGCATTCTAAAGATAAAACTGGTGGCATTTTGCAAAATTTTGTAAAACAAGTTGAAAAGAAATTTGACCTACCAGTAAAAATTTTTAGAAGTGATAATGGGACAGAGTTTAGGAACAGGGAGTTGGATGTTTTCTGTGAGTCAAAAGGGATTGTTAGGCAATATAGCATCCCAAGGACTCCAGAACAAAATGGGGTGGTTGAAAGGAAAAAATAGAACTTTAATTGAATCAGCAAGAACTATGCTTGCAGACTCAGGTTTACCCTTGTCTTTCTCGGCAGAGGCTGTAAACATTGCTTGCTATGTTCAAAACAGAGTTTTGATTAACCCCAGGCATCAAAAGACTGCCTATGAAATTCTTTATAAAATCAAACCTCTGATCTCATATTTCAAAGTTTTTGGTTGTCCTTGTTTCATTTTAAACTTAAAAGATTCAATTTCAAAGTTTGTAGCCAAAGTTAATTGTGGTTATTTTCTGGGATACTCACCACTGCCAAAGCCAATAGAGTTTTTAACTCTAGGACAAAGTGTGTTGAAGAAACCTTGAATGTGAAGTTCAATGAACTTTCTTTATTGAAAATCCCAGCATCTTGCTGAGTTGTTTGATTTAGAAACATTTACATTTGAAGTTGTGTCTGTTAAGACTAACCATGTAGGTACATCACAAGCAACAGTTCAAGATCAAGGATACGATTGTGTCCTTCCAAACTTCAAAGTCAGTCATGCTACCAGAGGAGCAGATGTTAGTAACAATGGTGAAAGCTTAGCTGGTTCAACAATTGTTGATCCACAAACCTTTGTCAGTTCTCAAAAACAAACCAGTATTGATAAAACTCCACACAATATGGACAAAAATCAACACAATCACATATCCATACCTCCCATACCTCCACCACCATTCCAATCAAAGGCTGGACCTTCAAATTCACCAACAGAGGTTAGGTCAGATGATACACATTTGCATCCTTCACCTCAAATGCAATTGTCCCATATCAAGGTGAATTGATTTTCCTCAAAAGCCATCCATTGGATCAAGTTATTGGCAACATTAATGAGGAGTCCTCACAAGCGGCCAATCCCAAAACATTTTCCTCTTTGCTGGTTTTCTATCACTCACACAACCTGTCAAGTACCAATAGGCACTGAAAGACAATTGTTGGGTAGAAACTATGCAAGAGGAGCTCCTTCAGTTCAAAAGACAACAAGTCTGGGAACTTGTCCACTGCCTCAGGATGTATGTCCAATTGGCACAAAGTGGGTCTTCAAGAACAAAACTGATGAAAGGGGTATTGTTGTCAAGAACAAGGCAAGGCTCATGGTTCAAGGCTACAGACAGGAAGAAAGCATTGACTATGATGAAACCTTTGCTCCTGTAGCAAGGTTAGAAGCCATCAGACTGTTCTTAGCTTTTACTGCCAACCACAATATCAAAGTGTTTCAAATGGACATCAAAACTGAATTCTTGTATGGAAATATCAAGGAAGAAGTGTATGTGTGTCAACGTCCTGGATTTGAAGATGCATTCTATCTTGATCATGTGTACAAGTTCAACAAAGCACTTTATGGTTTAAAACAAGCACCCAGAGCCTGATATGAAACTCTTTCCACTTTTCTCTTATCCATATGATTTTCAAGAGGTAAAATTGACAACACCTTATTTTTGAAATGGAGAGGAAAAGATTTGATGCGTGTCCAAATTTATGTGGGTGACATCATATTTGGATCCACATGCACTGCCGTGTGTGAAGAGTTTAGACAACTCATGGCAGCTGAGTTTGAAATGAGTGCAATGGGTGACTTACAATGTTTTCTTGGTCTTCAAGTTAAACAAAAGCACAATGGCACTTTCATTCATCAAAATAAGTATGTTAAAGAACTACTTAACAAATTTGATATGAATGAATGTAAACCTTGTAACACACCCATGGCAACCTCAAAGCTTGTCACTGTTGAGGACAAAAGATGACTTGGTTGATCATACTCTCTATAGAAGTATGATTGGGTCTTTATTGTATCTAACTGCTTCTAGGCCAGACATCATGTTTGCAACATGTGTGTGTGCCAGATCCCAGTCAGCACCTAGAAAGTCAAACTTAATTGCTGTGAAGATGATATTCAGATACATAAAAGGTGCTTCCACACTTGGTATCTGGTATCCTGCTAATGGAAACATTGAGCTTTCAGGTTACTCAGATAGTGATTTTGCTGGTTGTCACACCACAAGGAAGTCCACATTAGGAGGAGTTCAATTCCTAGGTGATTGCCTAGTGTCTTGGCAAAGCAAAAAGCAAGTTGCAGTTTCCACATCCACTGCTGAGGCAGAATACATTGTTGCTGCAAGTTACACTGCTCAACTCCTGTGGCTTCAGAACCAACTGCTGGATTTTGGTGTAACTGCTTTAAAGACTCCTCCCAAGATAGATAGTCAAGCAGCTGAAATAATCATTAAAAATCTTGTCTCACACTCCACAACAAAGCACATTGACATCAGACATCACTTTGTGAGAGATTGCTATGAAAAAGGTTTGATTTCTTTACAACATGTCCATACTAAAGATCAACTGGCAGATGTTCTAACCAAAGCGTTAGATACATCCACCTTTGAAAGTCTAATCTCTAGGATTGGAATGCTAAACATGGATTGAAAACAAAATTTTGTGTTCCATGTGTAAAAAAGTAATAAAATGTTTTTAGAAAATTAAAAATCCATCCTTAAAAATAGCCAAAATTGAAGTTTTTCAATAAATCTCAAAAGTCTGTTCAATCCACTGCTCTTTCAAAACACTTATAGGCTTGGAAAATCTATCAACTGAACAAAGTGTATCCTCTGATTGGTCAAACCACTGCGTTGACCTTATCCACTGATAGTGTAAAATCAAAACACTGCTTCCCACCCACTGTTGGCACACAACAGTGTTTACCATAACAAATGTCTTCCATACATTATCAGAGGATACACATGGATAGACGATAGCCGTCAGATCTTTGCCACGTCATCATCACTTTTTCCCTTTATAAAATCTTGTTTTGTCCCAAACAGAGTCTTTACCTCTGCTGTACCGAATTCAAAATTCTCAAAGCGGGTTTTTCTCAAATCTTCTCTATTTTCACAACTGTTTTCATCGTCTTCGATCATGGTGATCCTAAATTTCAAAATCCCACATAATTACACTACCATTTTTGAAGAAACGAACTCAAATATGCAATATCATTCAATGATTAAAGCGTTGAAAGAGTCAAAATACAAAGAACTCATGCAAATCACTGCTCCCATTTTTCGAACATCTTTAAGAGAGTTCTGGGCAAACGCCAAGGTTCATTGCACAGACAAGGTGGCTTATCTTATTGTTACCACGGTGGGAAAAACATTGTTGGAAGTAACACCTGCTTCGATTTTAGAGGCTTTTGGGTTAAATGGCCTAAATCATGCCACTACCTTCCCAATCTCAGACTTACAACACGAGTTCATCGAAAGAGGGTATGTTGGTCAACTTAAAGGTAAGACTATCTATAAACCTCAATTTCCTGCTGGAATGAAGTTTTTCTTCCATATTTTGTTAACCTGCATGTCTGCCAAGTCAACGGGTTTTAATGAGATACCTTTGAACATGCAATACTTGGGTTATGCTATTTTAACAAAATCTGATTTTAACTTTTCCCAAGTATTGTTCAATGACTTGGTAACAAATTTTGAAAACATTCAAAAGGATCGCGCACCTTTTCTGATGCATCCAAGATTTCTAAGTGTTTATCTTCAAAAGAAGATTGGTGATGCTGATAAACAAGGGGCTGTCACACCACATGGCCGCCTTGCACATGAAACTTTTACTCGCATCACCAATCAATCAAAATCAAAAACACAAGTAGAGGAAGTTGAGCCTGTTTTAGAAGAACAAAATGTTCAATCTCAACCTCCTGCTACTGAGCCCACTGCTCTTGGTGATCAGGGCACTACAACCAGTGTCTTGAAACCCACACCAAAAAGAAAACCAAGAAATAATCCAAAAAGCCCACCGAACCAAGAAACAAAAAGGGACTTCTGGAAGATGAGATCCTAGAAGATAACCATGTGACAACACAAAAGTCACCTGAAAACACTGTTGCTACTTCTTCTCAGTAGATGTTAGAAATATCTCAACCTGCTTACCAAACTCCTCCTTCATCCTCACAAAAGGATAAGGTTGTAAACACAGGGACAACAATTGGCTCTATCTTCCGCAGCCCCTCTCCCAGGGTAATGTCTCTTTCAACACCACAACCCTCATCAATAAAACTTCCACCTACCATATTACCTTTGTTGAATGCAATTGATTTGGAACAGACACTAACCAGTTCTTCTCAACAACCTATAAATGAGAATTTATCTCTGAATGTGACTGGTCTTCTTTAATCTTTGCTAACCCATAAACAAGTGAAGAGACTACATCCATTGGGTTACAAGTAACCCTTGGTGATAGTTCAACAAGAGCAGCTACTACAATTGCAAAACTCCCAAGTTTTCAATTGGACAGTGGTTACATATATAAGACTTTGTTGAAGGCAAAAACTGCTAAGGCTACCAAGGTATCCTCTGATAAAGTTGGAAGTCCCCAGTACCAAGACAAAGGGGCATCTATGTTTGAAGCAAGTTTTGAAACCTCTGCTCATGATAACACATATAAAACTACTACAGTTGATAGGAGTTCAAGGTGATCCTATTAAGTTAGGTGATGAGCTAAAATACAAGGATTTGACGGAGAGAGTCACAAAGATTGAAACATCTGTAAATGAGCTTAAAACTATGATGAAACAGATGTTAGCTTCAAAAAGTCAATCCTTTGTTCAAACAACTGCTAAGCTATGGAAATTGATGTATCCTCTGCTTCAACAACAACGAGAACACGCTGACACTCAACATGCACAACACATGGAAAATTTCATAAATATGGTTGAAGCAAGGTACAATGACACAAGTGCAGACATCAAGGCTATAAAAGCTCACATTCTCCAAACCACTAGCACTTCTCCTCCCACTGTAATCCTGGTCAATACAGATGATACCAAAAAGGGGGGAAAATTCAACACCAAAGAGAAGTGCTAAAACTCAAAACTGATCCATTCTCAAGACCAACAGTGGTTATCCCTAGGCCAGATGGTTCCAAAAAGATTGATGATACATAAAATATTTTGGCTAGGGAAAAGGAGAAGAATAAGCAGAGGGTAAGAGATGAGAGCAGAGCTTTGGTTGAGCAAAAGATTACTCAACAAAAGGAAAAAGAAGAGGTTGGTACTTCACAACAAAAGAAGAGGGCTATTAGAAAAACTAGACAACCAAAATCACACCTTCTAAAACCAAGAAAGTTGAAAATCCAATCACAACCTCTACTCCAACAAAATCTCAAATACCATCATCTGAAACACCATCCACAACCACAACAGATGTTACAAATCCTGTTGTGTCAACATCTGTTGATGCATCAGTGGTTATAACAGATGCTAACCAAACCATTGCCATGATCACATGTCCAACCACCACTCATCAAATCTTTACACCCACAAGAATTCCACAACCACCATCACCAAACTCATCTTTAAAAGAAGAAAAATGACAAATGTCATAGAAGATGAGAACACCCATTCCTTCACCACTCCCATTATCATCACAACCATTGATCAAAACATCTGTTTCAAAACCAATCTCTGCAAGACCACAAACCACTGATCAACCAGCTCCTCTATCTACTCAGTTCCCTCTAGATCTATTCGCTATAAAGGAAAAGATAAAATCCTTCTTTTCAGAAGAAAATCCAGATAAAAGGGATTTCCCATCTCTTGAAGGATATCCCAAACCAAGGAACTTGGATGAATACCTGCAATTGAAAGCTAAATAAGCAGAGGATATAACTAAGAGAGATACGCAGGGAAAGACTGACAGAGAGGTGCAGAGTCATA
Source organism: Scalesia atractyloides (assembly GCA_947069175.1). Classification (NCBI taxonomy): domain Eukaryota; kingdom Viridiplantae; phylum Streptophyta; class Magnoliopsida; order Asterales; family Asteraceae; genus Scalesia; species Scalesia atractyloides. The sequence continues at coordinate 68,779,411 of CAMTDV010000025.1, forward strand.
TGCAGTAACAATTAAGCAAAGTTAGGAAGCTTGAAGATTTCTCAAGAGACTTGTGCAAAAGACTATCAGAAAAAGATGATGAAAGCTTAAGAGCAAATTACATTGAACACATCATGCAAAACAAGCAATACAAGGCCACAAGAGCACAATTCAAATACTGATCTGTGAGTGAATTAAAGTAAAAAGTGGAGAGAATGCAAGAAATGTTAAAAGACCCACTTAGAAAGTCTACTCCTCCAGACTGGAACAAGTTCAAAAAGAATGTGCCAGATAGGGTGTTAAAGCTCAAAAGAATGAAAGAAGAACTGATAGCAGCAAACTATGGGTCAAAGAATCAGATCACAAGATGGTCAGAGGTTAATGGAGCTGAATTATAATGAAAACCATGAAAAAAACTGAAAACAACAAAATCACTATCTGAGTAACCTGAAAGCTCAATGTTTATGTTAGCAAGATAACAGATACCAAGTGTTGGTGCAACTTTAAGGTATCAGAAGATCCTTTTTACAACTATTAAATGAGACTTTCTAGGTGAGTATTAGTATCTAGCACAGACACAGGTAGCAAACATGATACCAGGTCTTGATGCAGTTAAATACATCAAAGATCCAATCATGCACCTGTAAAGTGTCTAGTCTACCAACTCATCTTTTTCATCAGAAATGAAGAGTTTGCTTCTACATATGGGAATGTTGCATGGTTTATAATCATTCATATCAATTCTTTTTAAAAGTGTTAAAACATATATGTTTTGATGAATGAAAGCTCCATGGTCAAGTTGTTTTACTTGTAAACCAACAAACATTACAGCTCACCCATGACACTCATTTAAAATTAAGTTGTCATCAATTTTATGAAATCATCACACATTTTGTCACATGTGGATCCAAAAATGATATCATCGATATAGATTTGAACTATCAACAAATCATTCCCTTTCCATAGAAACATAGTTTTATCAATTTTACCTCTTTTAAATTCATTATTCATTAGATAAAAGGAAAATGGAAAAAGTATCACACCAGGCTTAGTGCTTGTTTCAGTCCATACAAAGCTTTGTTTAGCTTGTAGACATAATCTTGATGGAATGTGTCCTCAAAGCCTTATGGTTGGCACATATACACTTCTTCATGGATTTTTCTATAAACGAAGGCACACTTTATATCCATTTGATATACATTGATATTGTGGTTGACAACAAAAGCCAAGAAAAGTCTTATGGCTTCTAACTTGCTATTAGAACAAAATTTTTATCATAATCTATACCTTTTTCTTGTCTTACCCTTGAACCACAAGCTTGGCTTTGTTTTTGACAACTATACGCCTCTCATCAGTTTTGTTTGTTTTAAAAGACCCTTTTTGAGCCAATTGGACATGTGTCCACTAGCAATGAAACAAGCTCCCAAACTTGTTGTCTTCTAAACTATAAAAGTTCTTCCTATATGGCTTTACCCAACTATTATCTCTCAAAGCTTCTTGATATTTGACAGATTGGATTAATGAAAGAACACTAGCGAAGAGGCAAACATTTAAGGTTTGGATTCTTATGAGCACCCCATCATTAATGTTTCCAATGACTTGATCTGGTGGATGAGATTTTAGGAAGGGATGGTTACCATTGTAAGGAATGATGGAATTTTAAGGTGAGGGGCATAAATGGGAATTGTATTGTGAAACCTTTGTTGCCATTGTATTATGATCAACGGTGATTTAGAATGGAGGTGGTGGAATTGGCCTAAGTGGAGTATTGCATGGAAAGCAAGGATTAGTGGTTTGACCAGTTGATTGATCAGTGGTTTTGGATTGACTTTGATCAACAATTATTATAGTTGATGTTGTTTGACAAGAAATTTGAGCTGAAGAACTTTGTGGATTAGAAGATACTTAAATTGGGAGGGAATCACAATGTCAAATTTGTAATCTTGTGAACCACTTTTGACTTTCCTGTATCATTAGTAGATTTATAATTAACATCTTTAAATTTAAAATTTTCAAGGTCAAACAGTTCTTTAGTATTGGCTAGTGTTTTTAATGAAGAAAGTTCATTGAATTTTACATTCAAAGTCTCTTCTATAGTCATGGTCCATATGTTAAACACTTTATAAGCCTTGGTTGTAGAAGGGTATCCTAAGAAATAACCACAATCTACACCAGCTGCAAATTTTGAAATTGAATCTTTGAGATTTAAGATAAAGCATGGGCAGCTATAGATTTTGAAAATTGAGATTAGTGGTTTGACATTCAACAAAATTTCACAGGAAGTCTTTTGATGCCTCGGGTTAAGCAAAACTCTGTTTTGAACATCGCATGTAGTATTAGTGGCTTCTGTAATGGTAGACTAGAATCTGCAAGCATAGTTCTTGCAGCTTCAATTAGGGTTCTATTTTTCCTTTCAACCACCCCATTTTGTTCAGGTTTATTGGAACACTGAATTGTCTCACAGTTTCTTTTGACACACAGAACGCATCCAACACCTAATTTTTGAATTTTGTTCCATTATCACTTCTGAAGATTTTTACTAAAGATCATACTATTTTTCAACTTTTGTGACAAAGTCCTTCAAAATACCCGCAATCTCATCTTTGGAATGTAAAAAGTAAGTCCATGTGAACCTAGAAAAGATATCAACTATAACAAGATAATATTTATTTTTTCTTAAACTCATGATTTTAACAAAACCAAACAAATCTATGTGTAGTAATTGTAAACAGTGGGTTGTTTTGGACTCATAAATGGATTTATGTGAACCTCTGTGTTGCTTTCCTTTTAAGCAGGAAATGCAGTGTTCATCACATTTGAATTCTTTGGTTAGCAGACCTCTGACAAGATTTTGTAAATTAACATGTCCCAACCTCCTATGTCACAATTCTGTTTATTTTGTTGAAGCAACAGAAAATAAACAGACATTTGGCATAGGATTATCTATTAACATGTCCACTACATTAACACTTCCACTTCTGTGAGCAACAACTTGTGTAGTTTTGTTAGCTATAATTTGGTCAATCTTTTCACTACTTCTGGTCCAACAATTTTACAATTTTTTTAGCGAAGAATGAGTCATAGCCTTTGTCACTCATGTGTGAAAAACTAAGCAAGTTGAACTTTAGATTATCAATAAGATTGACATTTTCAAATTTTAGCTTAGACAATTCGTAAACCAAACACTTTACCTTTTGAGTCATGGTCAAATATATATCACCTCCTCCATGAGTAGAAAAGTTTGTGAGTAGGGTTTGCATCTTGTGGCGTGCCTTGAGCCTCCACTGTCCACATATTATAGGCTATCAAGGCATGTAGAAGCTCCTATAGTGGAAACCATTAATGCACAATCAAAATCACATTCAGTGTAATTCTAGAGAACATGATCTTATGCACTTTCTTCACCAACCTTTTCACAAACAAGTTTTTGTACAAGATTACCTCCATTCTCAACATCAACATTTTGATCTTCGCCATCAGTCATTACTTCTTTGGGACCACTTTCTCCTGCAATAGATTTAAGTGTTATAAAACAAGAATTTATAGGTTCATCAATAGATTATTCCATAAAGGAAACATTTTCATCTGAGAGATCCTCAGGCAAGCTACTCCAGTTAACAAAGCCTTGTGTGTAGAAACTTTGTTGTTTGACCTCTACAGGTGAAGGGGCTAGGGTAGTTGGAGGTGCTTAAGCTTATGAAACTGGTACTTGAACATATTGGACTTGATGAATTTTTGTTTAAACATATTGCACAAGGACATGGTTCAAGGATTGTGCAAAATGTGCCGTGTTTAGAACACTGGGTCCAAGGGTATTTTAGGAATTTTGATTAAAATATGTTGATTGCTAAATTGAGGTCTTTGATTTGGATAGGCTATCATGGGTACAGAAGTACTTGTTTGACTTCTACACTCCCTAGAAAAATGACCCAATCTAGTACACTTATAACATTTTATCTTGGATTTATCCAACCCTACCCTTGACCCTCCATTTAACCCTGGATACTTCCTACTAGTTGTCTTATAGAAATTGATTGTTCTAATACTTAGTAGGGCCAATTGATGAAAAATGTCCATATCATCTAAGTCAATGGGATTAATATGTTGTAGATCATCAAGAACAAATGACAAGTTATCAAGACTTTGACCATCACCATGTGTTGTAAAAGCAAAGTTTGCAAATCAGAGTTAATCCTAGTAGATATGTCAATGAAATGATCATAACCCTAATCATTTATAGCTCCAGATGATGATTATTCTTGACTCAAAAGTGTTGTGTTTCCAAAGACATGGTCATTAGACACTTTTCAGTTTCCTAGAGTTTCTTCTTTTGGATAAGGTCTCTTTCAAAGGTTAAGAGCTTACCATGAAATTGAGTCAACGTCATGTCCTTAAAACCTAATGTGGTTCTCATCATAATAGCAATTGTATCCCATTTTTCAGGAAGTGACCTAAGAAACCTATTATTCAAAGTGGAATTGGAAAATTCTTTCTTTACCAATTTTAATATACTTATCAAATAGGTAAATCTCTCAAACTGTTGAGTTAAGGTATCTCCCTTAATAGGACTGAAGGTCGCATACTGTTGGTTGAGAATTTCACGGGTGTTTTCAGTCACATCCTCTATTCCACCAAATGTTCTTTCAAGGCATCCCACAATTCCTTTGCACTATTACCGTGTAATAGCCCAACATAGATTTCTTTTGGTAGAGCCATAGCAATAATACTGAATGCTTTTGCATCTAACTCAAACTTTTGGGAATCCTGCTCGAAATAGTTTTTTGGTTTCTTTTTCTCTTGAACTCTTGGATCTTTGGTACTAGGTATCATTAGGACATGTGGTCTGAATATAACGAACTTCCAACATCTAGTGTTCTTTTGAGCTATAACATGTGTCATTCGACGTTTCTAGATGTTGTATTCTAAACTAACAAGCATTAGATGCTTGTTACTGAAACCAATATTTTGGGGTCGTGATGGTTTTGAGACATCCTTTTAATCTTTGTGAAAAACAGAGTATCTTTCCTAAACTTTGTGAGTTAGATAATTTGACTCAATAATTCGATTCAACGAGCAGTTGGTTATTAATTATATGAACTAATCGTTTTGTATTAAACTGATTGTGAAATCAAGTTTAATGTTACCAAGCTCTCATACCAATTGTTAGGATTTGAGTTTTAACTTGCATGTGCTTTTGTATGTGAAATATGAAGTGTTGATGAAATTTATGAAGTATAAATGGAAATAATATGAATGCAGTGGAATTAAACAAAAACACAAGCTTGGAAAGTTGTCATAATGTTTTCAGTTATAATCAAAGGATCACAAAATACAAATATGACTATCACACCCCCCCCCCCCCCCCGGCCTAATCACTATACTTCGGTTCGTACAAAAGTAATATCAAGTGATAAAATAGATCTCTAATAGGTGATATCTATTTATACAAAGTAGAAACATCTGTTAGCAATCAGAGTTGACATCACCCTAATAGCGACATCTAACATTCATAACATAAAAGATCCTCAGATGTTAGAAAAATCTAATGAATCCTAACAACTATTCTAAGACTCATAAACTATGATTTACAAACACAATATTAGTAACATCTGTTCTTTAAACCTTTGTTTGTTGTTTCTAAACATCTATTCAGGCCCAAACAGATGTTTAGTCTTCTTCATCAGTGCTTTAACCTTCAACACGGCTTTGGCCTTGAACAGACTTCGATTCTTCTTCAACAGAGCTTTCATGTCTTCAAACACATCTTTAAGTCTTTAAACAGATCTTCTGTTAGTGTTCAAAATTCACCATCTTTGAGAGGAGTTTATCTTTTTAACTTGTCTTTATTTCTTGATCAGAATAGTATATTTTGGCTTTTGCAATCATCTGTTTTTTCATAGGTTCAACATTATTCAAGTCTAGATGGATGCAGACCCGAAAATTCACAGGCCTCGGTTCAAATGGAACACAACTGAAAAGATTTTTTACTATCAGAATAAAATAACAATAATAAATAAATAAAAATATTTTTTATGTCATCTGTTAGTCCTTATAAATTTGATAAGATTAAAAAGAAAAACTGGAAACTTCTGATATTTTGACATTATACTTCACAATTGTTGGACTGTTCCAGCTGTTTACTAAAATCTAACAGTTCTGGTAACTGTTACATAAATCTTATAAAGTTGTGGTTATCTCACTTGCTTCATAATGGTTTTATTATTAATCGCATATCGAACTTCAAAGTTTACTTCTTGTGTTTTCAAGTTGCTACTCAAATCAAGCATGGCCAATCTTGCTTTTAGTTCAACTCACAACTTTCTTCCTTACCTTACCAAGGAAAAGGATTACCCCGAATACCACAAATATATCAAACCCCTCTTGTCGAGTTTTGGTCATCGACAACATTAACACATAATGACAAAGGGAAAGTGTAGGCTATCAATGGAACAGCAGGACAAACTAAGGTTGTAAGTACCCCTGAAATCTTAACTGCTCGACTTCAACTTGGAGATGCTGAAGGGGTTGATTTTTTTTTCTAAATAGGAGATGGATTTGGAATTCATAAAATAGGGGTACAATGGTTCAATAAAATATACCACTTAATAAAAGATTGAATGTCCTGCTGGATTGGGAATGAAGTTCCGCAGATAACTCAATACACTGCATTTTCGATTTTAAATGAGTATGTCTTTAAAGTTTCAAATCAAATTTTCAAAGAGTTATGCTCAAATTATCTTCAAAGAAACTCTTGAATCATGACCATATTGTAACATGAATTGACAAATGAAGTCTATAAAATGGGTCAGATCCTTCCATTAAATTACTTTTGGCTCAAACCTTTACTGGAATGGAAAAAAATCAAAACTGAGGCAAACATTACTAATAATGAAGTTGAGCTTATGTAGGGTGATGATCCTGAACGGCCAGTAGTTGATGTCTCAAAATCATCCAGACCCACTACTCTTGCTGACCAAGAGGATAAACCCATCCTTTAGGAACCCACAACAAAATTTACTAAATTGACGAGGAAGTCTACTGCAAAGAAGTCTTCTACTCCCTCCAAATTCAAATCCTCAGCCTTGCTAAAACATAAACTCAGCAGTTTGAGACTAATTTTACTTCTTCACATCAGATCTTTGAACCTCAAACAAGCCAAACTCCTCAAAAGCTCTCGCAAAAGAGACATGTTGTATAAAACCAGCATCTCCTCCAACCAACAGTTTAGACAATGAACTCATCACGGAAGGAACACTCTTGCACCATCATATGAGCACATCTCAATCACAAATCACATAGATGCAGCCACAAAAAGATGCTCAGGTACAAGAGAACCTATGCCTAGCCCACATGAGGAAAAGGCTCATCATGTTCAGGTAAATCCTCATGTAAAGATTGCAAAGGTGGCTTCTACTATTCTTGATGAACCCATTGGTTCATAACCATACTTAAGACCACCCTCCAGGAAACAAACACTAAATCTATCCAGACCTCTAAGGTACTGGAAAAAGAAAGTGTTGGAGGTCCCTAGTACCGAGAAAAAGGGCATCAGAAGGTGTTAATGTGTGTTTTAAATTCTGCATACACCTATTGTTACAACCATTTTTAGTAGGGGAGCAGATGATTCCTTTAATTTGGAAGATGCCCAAAACCAATAGTTTGATGATTTGACAGAACAACTAGGAACTGTGGTATCTAAATTCAAGGAGTTGGTCACCAAATTGCCCCATCCTAAAGTCCAAATGACCCAACAATGTACCCAACAGCTGGTCTCCTCACTACAGGAGGTTAATTCTATAACATATATCCTCACTTCTCAACAACCACTAGCCACAATGGGCCAAACTGCTGGTGAGGTTAAATCCACCTCATCATTGCCAACAACGAAGCTCCAAACTTCCTTTCAAAATATCCTTGAGCCCATGTTCCATAATTACCTAAACAATTTTGATGCCAAGGTATTTGGAACATCTGCCCCCAGACCATGGTTACACCATATTATGCGTAGGCAAGAAACTGCTAATGTTAAAAGGGGAGAAGGATGACAAGGCTGATATCATTAATGCAAGAGCAGAACAAGCAAAGAAAAGGGTATCAAATGCAAAGGTTATTTCCATGGCAGCAAAACATAAAGACAAATATGTTGGTGATGTTGACCTGGCTGAGAAAACTTCTGAATTCAAAAGAGACTAGAGAGGGTTAAGTGCAGCTTTGATCAAAGAGAAGATTGAAGATCAAAGAACCAAAGAAAAGGTTGCAAGAAAAGATGTCAAGATAAGCAAAATGTCAAAATCAATATGATACCCCCAACAAACATTCAAAATAGCAAAACTATTCACTGGAAACAAAAAAACAACAACCAGAAGTTAAAATTTTCAAAAAGGTCAAACACCTGGACCAGGTCAAACAACTAGGGTGAAAGTCCAAACAACTAGACCATGCAAAACTACTGATACACTAGTTCAACCAATCAAAACCAAGCTTGCAACTCCTAAGGGCATAGTCGGGCACAAAACAAGCTATTGTTACAACTACTAGTACAAAGCCAAATGCAAATCCTATGGTAACAAAACCAGTTCTTCATGATAGACCAGATGTACCAATTTCAAAGAAATCGAAGCCAATTTTATAGGATGGCCCAGATGATACATCATCACATGTTCCAACTTCAACTACCACAAAAACAACAATTCCAGCAGTTCTCAGAACAGCTGAAGATCCTCCTCCTTCTCCAAACTTTATTGCATCACTTCAAAGTCTACCAATTCTGAAGGTAGACAACAAACTAAACTATGAAAAAAATGTAAAAGGATGGAAAAAGAAGCTATAAAAATTCACTGAGAAGCAAGAAAAATGGCATACAAAAAGGCCAAATTTGTTATGGATAGAAGGATGAGGGTACTTAGAACTTATGAGCAAAACATGTTTAGAGAATCTAGGAAACTTTCCGAAATTCCAATTTTCAATAATCCCCTAGTTGCAAACATTTGAAAATAAGATAGCGTGGAATGGCTAAAGAAGAATGTACCTTATCTAGAAAAGAATTTCTATGTCTTTCAAAACTTGGATGCCCAAAGCCTACTGGCAGAGGTTGTAAGGGTGATAAAAATGTTGGCTGATCCAAGCATTAAGGTCGCTCCTCTAAATTGGAAGATTGGCAGTAAAAGAAAGCCAACTCTAGAAGAGGCTACAAGGAACTTCAAAATGAGGCAAGAACTTATCCATGTTGAATGGGAAACAAAGAGTTCTATTGTAAGGTGGAAAGATCCAACATTTTCGAAAGAATATATGGATTATCTTAGTGCTAGAAAGAAAAATCCTGAAAATTTTCCTCAACCTTTGAATTGAGATAACACAGAGATCTACCTTGCTCAGAAGAAGAAGAGACATCAGTTGTTTCATTCAAGCCCAATGAAAGCTTCTACTACAATCCAAAAGTCATGGAAAACTACATGATCAATCTCAAGGAATAACATGCCTATGCTAGATGGATTATGGACCTACAAGAAGATGAAAAGATGATCCTTGTCAACTGCATTCTTGAAACTACACATGCGTTCAGAAGAACTCAAGATATAGTTGTCGGCACCTACTCAGTTGCAATGGATGAATCCCCGAAAGAAGATCCACATGATCTACTACCTCAATTAATGGCACATCAAGGAGTAACAGTGCCTTTAAGGCTAGATTCACCACCCACTGAAGTCCTAGAATTACCTCAAATCCTTCCTAATTGAAGGATTATGAGATGGAAAGCAAGGAAAGACTCAAATAAGGTAGAGATCTTTATAGAAGATGGCTCTAGAATCTAGATGGATGGGTATGATGTCCTCAATTTTTTCCTAGATGACATAAAAGTTATTGCTGACTTGGAATTTGAAAAGGATGAAGATGATGACGACCAAGCTCTGAATATGGAACTTGGTATCAAAGGGATGATTTGGGAAAGAAAGGTGGGCATCAACAAATAAGAGAATAAAAGATAGGCCAAATAAGATAGATTTTGGCATCAGCAGATCTAAGGGGAGATTATTGGGTTATGTAAGATTTGCTAACGATAAAAACCAAAACCCAAGGGAAACCATATTCCCTGCTTGATGGAATAAGTTGGAATACACACCAAAGTCTAGAAGTTTCCCCCTTAAAAGCTTTATGAACAATCATATAAACTACTGGAACATAACTACTGCTTAGAGGAAACAAGAAGACAAAGTACAAAGTTCTGCAATGAAAAGTGATGGGTCAACTAAAGTCAGCAGTCAAGTCAACAAGTCAATATTGAAGACCAGAAGACCAAGTCAACAAGACCAGTTGTACAGGATTCCAAAAGTACGGGAATCTTTCCAATACTTTTAGAATCCTAGTATTTTCTTTGTATTAACAATACTGTAATGTTTTAGTATTTAAACCTTAACTGTCCAACAGTTTTGCACAACTACTGGCAATTACATCATTTATTAGGTTGTTTAGGGTTGCTTTCATGGTGATGTTATCAGCAGTTCTCTCTTCTATGAATAGTTCGATATGTAACTTGTAAATGTAACTCTTAGAGCTAAAATGCAGAAGAACATGGAGTGAGAGAGAGAGTTCACCTGGTGAGGAGGAATACTTTTGTACGATTGACTGTATTTAAACATATTATTAATATATGAATCCATTAGTGTCTAGGATGATGTGTTTACTATAGATGTTCCATTTATTACTTGTTAATTTTCAAACTGTTTTATTAAAAACACACACAATTCACTAACTCTCAGATCCAAGAAATGGCCAGACACCGCCCACGCCTTCCAAGAACGCCCCGTTCCTGGGCCCAGTAGGCTATAAATAGAAGGCGATTCTCACCATTTTCACTTGCTCATTCTCTAATCTCTTCTCCACAACACATTTTTCTTCTACTCGGTATCTCGAAGCATGCTAATCATTAGGAAAAACACAAGAATCATTAGTGTAATCAAGTTTTTGATGATTAATATAATCATTTTAGGTTTGATGAAAACTAGTCCCATGGCCGTTCCTAGCTAGATTTCTTAAGGGGGTTTGTGGGAAACTTACCCCTTTATGGAGAGTTAACTAAAGCAAACCATGGGTGGATAAGGTGTGTGTGTGTGTGTTAATGACATTAGCTAATTAGTGGTTTATTGTAAGGGAATGCAATATTAGTGTTGCCATTGGCTTGGGTTATTAGGCGTTGCCTTAACCCTTAAAATCTACCAATAATCTTGCGTCGCCATTGATTTGGGTCGTTCATGTTTTCTATGTCTATGTAGAGTCAAAACATGTTGATACTCAGGAGGGGGGTTAAAGGTTTTGGAATGGGACTTCGGGTTGGTAAGCTATTGCCTCCTATTTGTAGCGCTAATACCACATCGCATAGGACTTGGTTTCCATAAAAGTAACTACCTTAAGGGTATTGATGACTCACCGAGGCAATCATAGTAACGAGAAATTTAAACCGCTTAAACTATCTAATTACCTAATACTAAATCATAGTGATATATACTTTCCTTCCTGATTGGGTAGTACCATTATGGTTTGATTCAAAGCGAGATGGTTGAGTGTGTTAGGGCCTCGACGAAGGAACTACACAATTTATGCAATAAGACACACAGATCCTCTTCTGACAATCGAGCCCTTATTACCCCATGGTAAGACTTAGTTAACGATGCATCAAGATGTAGGTGGATCCTAAACACCCCTTTTATACTTATCATTGATTACTGCTTTTTTATTTATCTCTTCTTTTTTATTTTGAGCCATTTTTAACCTTTTACGTTTGGTTTGACTAGACGCTAATGAATACTCGGAACTAAAACTCGTTGTATCCTTGGACGACCTTGGTATCTTACCATCACTATATTACACCAACGATGGGTGCACTTGCCCAACATGTAGTGTGATAGTATTTTATCGTGTGTTTATAAATATTAAAACTTGAACCAGTGTATGAAACGACTAAAGATATACCAGTTTTTATATACGTACCACACTACGCCAAATTCTCATCATTTTCACCGTCAAAATTATCGAGATCAACACTAATGTATTCCTGAATAAGATCCTGATCAACATTATCATGATCATTAGAATCACAATTTAGAGTATCATTTACTTCCTCGACATCAAATTCAACACAGACCTTAAAATGACTCATACCTACTTCAATATCCTCTAAAACATTATCTTCATCTACAACATAATCAGGGTCATCTTCATCACTATCCTTAGAGGATCCATCACTACTATTTGATTGAGCGTGTTCGTATTGATATGCATTGCTAGATGAACCGACATTTGACTTTCAATGAATTTAGCACTTTCAATTGTAATCCTAGATGGAATAATTTCTTTACATGGAGCAACATCATCATCTAATGACTGAAAAACCACCCTTGAATGCCCATGTTCAACACATACTTCAATTAGCCTAACTCCTTCACTGACATGATCAAACATACTTTCTGAATCATTGTCATTACTTAACACTGTAAGACCCAAATCCAAAGATAAATAAGTAGCCTTAAAATGATATTAGAAAAACATATCTACTGCTTCAATGAATTTAGCACTTTCAATTGTAATCCTAGATGGAACAATTTCTTTACATGGAGCAACATCATCATCTAATGACTGAAAAACCACCCATGAATGCCCATGTTCAACACATATTTCAATTAGCCTAACTCCTTCACTGACATGATCAAACATACTTTCTGAATCACTTTCATTACTTAACATTGTAAGACCCAAATCCAAAGATAAATAAGTAGCCTTAAAATGATATTAGAAAAACATATCTACTGGATATCAAAGTTCCTTAAGCATTCCCTCCAAAACATCCATTTCTAATTCATCAATATTAACACTAACAATGAAGTTTTGTCTTACTATATTTTGATCCCTACTTGGATACTTAGAAAAAAACACCTCCATGGTGAACTTTAAGTGAGAAAAATGTTGGACGATCAGCTATAAAGAAACAAACAAAAACGTTAAATACTACATTCTTAATTTCATGAGCACAATGCAGTTGATATTATACTTACAGTATATGCTGTATGGGTTAAATTATTCTTCAGCACCACAAATCCTCCAAAATCCATTAGCCATAAGATGAAGTTGAGGTTTCAAATTCAGTTATTTCAATCGATCAAGTAGTTACCTTTGTTTGGGTTCAACAATTTAGGATGTTAGGTTTAACTTCCATAGGGGTGTTAACCAAAGCGATCCTACAAATTCAAAGATTCGGAGTGTATTTGTAGTTTATATCTAGTGTATAAGGGTGAAATAACCCTTGACCTAACTGGTGAAACTAACGTTGATCTGATAGAGGGGCATAGTGTAGCAGTTTTTTAACCAAAGGGACGCAAGTTTCCAATATTTTAATAAAGGGACTCAATTTCATTTTTCCCCAAACTACAAAGATGCAATTTACAATTTTCTCTTGTTTCTTTATCAAAGTAGAGATTTTTCATGATATCTGAAAAGAATACACTATTAAACTAGTAGGTTTAAATATGAAAGAAATTACACACATGTATATTTATCATTTATATGCACTTAAAAGGGTATACGTAAATCTTTACTTTAAAAGTATGATAAATTAGTTTAGTCCATGCTCTTGTGTAGATATTGCTTAATTGGTTTGTTTGGTTTTTACGGTTTTGGTTTGGTTCCAAACCGGTTTGAGGTCAGTTGGAGTTCGGTTTCAAAGCAGTTTGGTTGGTTTGAGAGTCTTAACCTGGTATCGGTTAGGTTCGGTTCCAAACTTGTTTCTGTTTTTTTTCGCGCATTTAGTAGTCGACCAAAAAAAGAACACTTAAAAAAATTAATCCCCATTTTCCCCACCTTCCAATATAATTTATTTAACTTAAAAAGGATTATAATAATAATAGTAATAAAAGGTGCCCGGTCTATTAGCTTTCAAATTTCTATCTTTGTAAACGACCTTTCATTTTGTGCATATCCGATACAAGGTTCTTTAACAACAGTCTCATTGCAATGACCGTCTCACAAAATATCCATCCGTTTTCGGTACGTTCTATGAAATCTTTCAAGCACTAACGAATTACTCATCAAGTTTGACAATATTTGATCTCTTGCATGCTCGCTTGCAAAACACATTTTCTCGTCAAATCCATCCATAATGCGATTTTAAAAATTAGTACCAAATCTATCCCTAGGCGTACTTCTCGTCTTCGGTTCAACCTGGAACACATGCAGGGATTTCGTGTAAGGCCCCAAACCTAACACCTTATAGATGGACACCATCAGCACGAACTGATGAGTTCAAAATACGCAAAGGAAAAAACTTACTAAAAATGTGTTGAATTAAAAAAAAACTATTCAAGCTTTCAATATCGAGTACAACACATAGAAGCTTTACGAATGCCATGCCACAACCACGAGAAGCTTCACACACAAGCTAAGAGCACCACGCCACTACAATCACTAAACTACAAGCAATCTAAGATACATGCAAATGCCAGGTACGCTGAGTGAATTCTAGCAGTTAAATTTAACATGATTAAATCCGTATTATATCACTTTAATTATAAACACAAAAACTTTCTTTCACTAAAACTAGTAATTGCTTTGACTTGACGCAACACAGCTGACAAGTGCCAGTAAAACAGGAATCCACCTAGATTTACCCATTATCTACAACCTTAAACGTCTAAACCATGACTCACTTCTAGACCAGTACGTGGCTAAGAACCACACTCTCCGCCATATAAATATTCAATACATCACATTGACTAGAGCACAAGATCAATGATAGCAAAGGTTACACATAATTCCACCAATACATCTATATGAATGCAAACAAGTCACATAATGGTGGAAATCTAACACATTAGTAAACACATTGTCACCTCAATACAACAATTGTTGACTTAGACATGAGGCTAAATCAACGCAGCAACTGTCCATTTCTGGTAAAACCTCTGATGGCTCCTAATCACTGGTTATTTGTAAAACAGTCTAACCGTATTGAATCAGATCTCTGCCTAGCCGATCCCAAGTCCAACCGGTGTGACCGGCCGGTCCGATCTGATCGTGAAGACATTGGTTAATTTACATACACTTAACAGAAAAAATAGACGACTGTTCAAAATGGGGAAAAATGTGTTACCCGCTTGCATAAGTTTGAACTAGCGGTAAACATTTCTAGAGTTAGGGACTAAATTCAAAAAAAATATTTAACGCACTTGACTGTTCATGTAGTTTACTATTAAAAATATATTCTTTTTAATTTTTTTATTTGACGCCTTATACTTTTAATAATACACGTCTTTAACTCATTTAGTGTTCATTCAATTTTTATATTTTTCTAATAAATTGTGTTCGTCACTTTAAAAAAAACTTAATATGTATTCGTGTTTATTTTTTTGAAGTTATGGTATAAATTTTGTTGAATATGAAGTTGTATTCAAAATAAAATATTTTTTTTTGTATCATACCCTTTAGCAGACGACTGCTGGTTCCGTACGGGTAACCAATATCAATTTTTATTTGGATCGTCGCCGGAGTATGACAATTAGTTTGTTCAGTTAAATCTATGTGAAATGACTAAGCTACCTTGTTATTAAAAATTAAGTTAAAAATATATGATTTAATAATAATGATGGGCAGGGGCGCAAGATAGAAGGGCTGGGGGCGTCCGACCCCTCAAACTTTTCGTTCAGTAGTGTCCGGTATGTAGTTTACATATAGAATTTTTAGGTATATACGTTTTCGATCCCCCAGTTTTATAATTTTTCTTAGGTATATACATTTTCGGAAATCTCAAACTTCGCCACTAATGATGGGTCCCACATTTTTAATTTTACTATAACTTTAACTCCCAACCCTCTCACCCCTACCCTCGTTTTCTTCTCCGGCAAACCAATCACCATTGCCTCCAACGACTACTCTTTTTCTAGCGACTTATTCTGATTATAACCCGCACCATAGTAAACACCCCCTCGTTCACTAAAACACTCTTCCCCGTTAGCACCTTCAACATCCCCACCCGATTAACGCTCCAACCTCGCCCCACATATCTAGGGCCTGTTTGGTATGGGGTAATGGAATGGACGAGGGAATAAAATGAATTATTACTGTGTATTGTTTGATAGGCAAGAAAAACGAAGGAATAAAAATAGTAGTGAGTGGTGGTGGTCGGTGGTAGTGATTGTGGGTGGTTATAGGTGGCAATGGTGGGTGGTGGCGGCAGCGAAGAGTGGCAGTGGAAACGGAGACAATGGGTGGCGGCGACGACCGTCGGTGGTGGTTGCTGGTGGCGGTGGGTGGTGGCGATTGCTGTGGCATAAGCAGTGGTGGAGGGTGGTGGCAACGAGTGGTGTTGGCGGTGGTGGTTGGTGACGGCGGTGGGTGACCACGGTGGTGGGAGGTGGCGGCGGAGGCAGTTATACGTTGCGGGTGGAGGCAGCGATGGCGTCGGTGGTGGTGGTGGTGGGTGGTGGTGAAGATGGTGGATTGTGGTGTTGTTGATGAATGGTATAAGAGGGGATGGAATGAAAAAAAAAACATGGGGGTGAATGGAATGATTTTGAGGGAATGAAATGCATTATGAAATTGGTGATTCCATTTCATTGATCAACCAAACACCCTTTTCTCCATTCCCTCGTAATGATTCATTCCATTCCTCCTCTTATTCCTGCATACCAAACACTACCCTAGACCGACACAGACATCGGTGATGGAAAAGAGTCGATAAGATCAAAGTGACATATTTTCCGGTAAACTTTGTTGGCGTTATCTATAAGTAGTAACATTGATCAGGAATATGATTTTGGCTTGTCATTTGAAGGGTTTTTGAACAATTCACCATCTGAGTGAACCTGCACTTTTGGTAGTATCTTAAAAGCTTGTGCTTGTCTGAAAGCTTTAAACTATGGAATGGAGATTAATGGTAGAACAATTAAATCAGGGACTGCATTAATTACACAAGCTTAACGAAGAGGGAACGAGATATGATGTGATGTAGTATTTTTATTTGCTGGTGTGGGTTTGGATGGAGGAGGTCGGTCGTTGTGTGGAGAAGAAGAAGGGGGTTGGGTAGTGGTGGGGGTGGAGTGAGCCCCACTTCATTGATTTAATTTGATTATGATTATATTTCTCTTAACAAATGGGGGGTCTACTTAAAATTTAAACTATTTTTTAAATTTTTATTATGTTTTATTTATTTATTATAAGAAGTAGGACAACTTAGTAATTATACACCAACTTAACTGAGTAAAATAAAAGTTAGAAGACTATTTGAGTAATAAATGATCAAACCATAGGATGTATACATGTAATTTTAAAAAGTTTAGGACTAAAAGTGAAAAAATAACAAACCACATGTATCATCCGACAATTAACACTATAAATTAAAACTGTAAATTCATTTCCTTGGAGGGTTAAACCCAAATTATTTACAGAAGATTGGGAGGATCGCCTCATGTAGTTTGAGCACGATTATTATATTAAGAGTAAATTGCAATTTTTTCCCTTAATCCATTACTTACTAAAACCTTCAATCTATCGAGTCCGATAGATATACTTGTCATGAATTTTTCTAACGTTTTTAAAATATTTACTGAGGAGTATTTTAAAGTTTTGAAAATATTTTAAGTATGTATATGTATTTGACAACGTATTATTTTTCTGCCTTGTAAAATGCACGGGTATTAGCACTAGCATATTATATGTAGGGTTGTAAACGAACTGACATTCAACGAACAGTTCATGAAGTGTTCGGCGAGAAGTTCGTTCACGTGCGTTTGTTTAATTCGTGAACGCACATGAACAAGAAATTCCATTCGGTTAGTTAAATGAACGAACACAAACAAACGTGTCGTTCGTTCAGTTACGTTCGTGAACGTTCGGTAATGTGTTAATGAACACTCGTTCATGTTCTTCATTTGTTTATGTTGTTCATTAAAGATTTTTTAGCATTTATTTATTTTATCTAAACTTTTGATATTCTTTAATTCTTATTTATCTTATTACCAAAATAAATAAAACAAGAAACCATATATCCACCTTGTTTATGTACCGCTTCACTTTTCTTCTCATTATTCACATCGAAAAATACCATCCACCTCTACCCAACGTCATCTTAGTTGATTTTGTATGTGTTTATTTGTGTTCCTGAATCGTGTGTGAACACATTCCTTTCCTTAATAAACAAACACGAATATTAAATCCCGTTCGGTAAGTATTCATGAAACACACGTGAACATATTATATTCTTAACGGTGTTCGTTCAATTCGTTTAGAGCCCTGATTATATGTGTTGTGGGTGTTATTTAATTAAATTTATTATTTACAATAATCCATATAATTTTTTGGATAGGGTCGGTGGAATAGATAGGGGGGGTTGTTCCTTAGAGCGGATACGTGTCATGTGGAGTACTTACTATTCATAGCAAGTGTTGTCACTACGTTTGACAAGTCAACATACGTTCACATTACCTTGTTCATCGGTTTACAAAGGAAATTAAAAGGAGTGAATGCTTAATTTTGTAAAAATAAATTCAATAAAAGTAAACCATATCTTTAAATGTATGCAATGTTAATTGCTCATCAAACTAAAGTTCTTTTTTAACAGAAATTTTCTTGTATTAGACTACCACACTCTTTAAATTAGAGAGTTTCGTTGTCTCACTCCAGCCAGACTATTTGTCTTAACCGGGCCCACGCTGGCTTGAAAGTTGGCTTGGGCGTTCCCCCAGGAAACCATACCGCCGACTGCCACTTGACAGACGTTGTGCCACCACAAGAGCTAACACTCTCGGGCGTAACACACGGTGGAACGGAAACCCGGTTGGGCTCGAGATAAAACCTGACACCTCGGTAAGGCGACTAGGCTCAATCCATCATTGCCTAATCCATCAAAATGACACAAATGAGGATCACCATTAAAGAACCTAATCCTCCTAAGTTAGAAACTCAAGTATTACATATGCTGTATAGAAAAAAAATATTGAATAATTAGTAAAATTAAAATTTATAAAACATACTTTGAAAAAACAGGAAAAACGAAAAAAGAATCTTATGATTACAAATTTGTGACATGTGGTGTGAGAACATACGGTGTGGCCGTGTTTTTCTTTTTCTGGTGTTGTTATATTTTCACACCGTGCATACCAGCCATTAACGATGTGGAGTTGGAGTCTGTGAGTTTTCCACCAGCGTGGAAACATTTTGAACGTTGACGTGACGCGTTTTGATTGCCCGTCGTCAGTAGCCGTTGACTCACAACGATAATTATTATTAATTATTTTTTAAATTCAATTTTTTAAAACTATAAATTCCCTTATAAATACAACCCTTTTCTTCCATTTCTTTTACAAACACTAACATTTCATCCAAATTCTCTCAACTCTCTCCCGATTTCCAGTTCAAATTTTCAAAAAATGGTAACGATTGTAACATTCGTCAAAAAACGGGTTTTCCAAACCCGCTTGTTTAATAATCAAGTATTCAGTTATAAGATTTCGTTGCGTATTTATTGTTCATATTATTTTAAATAGTACATAATTAATAAACATTTTAGAATTTAAAAACCATAATTGATAAATAATAATAATAATAAGTGAATAAAAAATAAAATGGAGCTGCCGGGTCTCGAACCCGGGTCTCCCACAAACACAAACACACACCACACCACTCCGCCACACACTACACTTGTGATAAACACTGAATCAAATAACACTTAAAGTAAAACCCAAAAATCAAAACCGGAAGTCAGCGCGCCCAGAACTCGCAATCACCGGAAAAAACCGAAACTCCACGATTTTGGCTATTCTCCTTTGACTGAAACGCATAAACGGATCGCGACATCAGTTATAACCGTTGCCGGCACTCAATTTCAGTCAAAAACCGATGGAATCATTGATCGCGATTGTTGACCCCTAATTCAGACCCAATCGACCTGCCCCCTTATAAATACCCACTCAAACTTCATGTAAACCTTTCGCTCAGAACCACACCCACTTCCGAAGCTTTATTCCTTCCAAAATACGTCGCCGGAGATTTTCGCATTCGCCGGAATTTCACCAGAAAACCGAGGCTTTACTCCTAATCGGTATAATTCTCGACTCTTTTTTTTAATCCATTATTCGGCATGTATTAACCTTAATCGGTCAACCAGAGTCTGTCTCAAACAACGTCGCCGGAAATTCTCGCACTCGCCGGAATATCACTGGAAAACCGAAGCCTCACTGCCGATCAGTATAATCATCTAAACCTTCTTGCTATCTCTTGCTTAGTAATCTAATTGCTCAACACAATAATCGAAACTATTAATTCAGTTCGTTCAGCCGGAATCACTATCGGAAATTTCTGTAAGTGAAGAAGATGAAGTTGATTATGTGTATTAATATAATTAAAATCGGATATTTAATCGGGTTAGACACACAGTCCAGGGTGGACTGTGTGCAAATACAATACACACGTCCCGAGTTCGAATCGCACATGTTACCGACTTTCAGAAATAAAACCAACATTTTTAAAACCTAATCAGATCAAGTCACAGTATATACATAAGAGGATAATCCAGTAGTTAAACAGATTAGACACACAGCCCAACTGGTTGGGCTGTGCGCACTCGAACCGAAGGTCCCGAGTTCGACTCCGGGTCTCTGCTACCAGTTCGGCCATATAAATCATTTTTAATAAAAACCAAATAAGGTTAAAGTTAATTAGTATATATATATAATTAAAACAGAGAATATTTCAGGTTAGACACGTAGCTCAGTTGGTAGAGCTGCGTGCACGTATACGAGAGGTCCCGAGTTCGAACCTCACTTGCCGCATAGAATAAACACAGTCTGACCGGTCAAGACCCGGTCAAACCTGACAAAAGTCAACCTTTTTATTTCATTTTTATTTATTTTTTTAATTGAAAAATCATTTAAAAATACCTAAAAATAAGATTTTTAAAGTTAGAAAATTTCCTTAAACTCACAAAAATAAATCTAAAAATCCCATTAAGAGCACTAATTAAAAATATTAATCTCAAATAATATTTATTTATCGAATCATTTCGTTATTATTTAGGTTAGTTTTTCCCTCGTCGGTTGAATCATAAATTCGTGCGCATTCATCGTCATCAAAGAACGCACCCACTGTGAGTGAATCTCTACCAATTCCCCGTTTTAATCATGTTTTGGAGTGTATCATGTGTCGTACAATTCTTTTATTTTATTTAAACACTTGTGCATACATCATATCCGTGATCAAATGTGTATCAATTGTTGTGTGAATTATATGTAGATTGGATTTATCATTTTCAGTGCACGCATTTCATTAGGCCCATCAGTTCCCCGTGGGATACGGGTTGAGCATCAGGAGCCTCATTAGATCGGCTCCGTTTGATTGAGCCTTGATCTCACATACATCATCATTCATGTCATATACTCATCCAAAGTGGTTTGTGATTGTTTATCTATATATGTTTGCTCACATGTGATTATTGCACGAATTTTCTTTATTAAATAAAACAAGAAATTAGTAAAAATGTTTTATCAAGGTTCACTCGCCAACTTTTGTTGACCCAAAATCTCCCCCGTTTTACACATGATACAGGTGATCCAGCTGAGACAGGAAACACTTAGGAAGGCCTAGAAGAATAAACAAGTTTATGCTTTGGAATAATTATGTAGTTTCATTTTCTTGTAATTGTATGAATTTTGTTTTGGATATTTAAGTTTGTAATTTGAATTTAATAAATATGAAACATCTTAGTAAACATTATGAGCTTTGGTGATAACCCAATTATGCCCCGACTTTTATTCCGATGCGGGTCGGGGTGTGACAACGATTCCGTAGAGTGAATAAGAAGATATCACATTGTGCGAGTCGTGGGTCAAAGCACTTAGCCACTCCACGTCGCGTAATCGCTTGAGTGGTCCGTTTTGGGGGAGAATTTTCCAAGACTGTTGTGTTCATAGGGGTAACACCACCGGAACCGTGGACGCACTTTCTTCTTGTTTTAGGATTATCCATTTGGATAGTGAAAGATTCGAGACGGTGCACACGGTGGAAATGCGGGTCATGACCTTGGGGAGGACGACACCACACAAGTCACCCTCATTAACTTCAGACACGACTACAACCACGAATTTAAAAACGTTTCGGCGTGACAGATAATTAGATTTATTATTTAATAGTGTTTGATTTTTAGGTTTTAATTTAATAATGAAATCTCTTTTTTTGCGTGTTTTTAAATTAAATTATGTAATGCTTATATCTTTTAAATTATGTAATGTTTAATTATTACTGTTATTTGTTTAATTACTATTAAAATTTATTTTAAAATTAAATAGATTTCATATAATTTTTAAATATAATTTTACAATAAAAAAACTATGCTACTTGTCGAATAACGCCATACTTACACGCCCCGTCCAACACCTCTCATTTTTACGCCACACCCCATTTCTGACGCGTGCTTACGTATCGTTCACGTATAGCATAACGTCTCATTTTCAAACCCCTCCACACCATATAGTCTAAGCAATAGTTAATTTATTAGGTATAGATTTAGTAAATTAAATTACTTTTTATTGTTTTTTTTTCAGTTTAAATTTACTTAACTACCATACAAATGTATTAAATATTACTTTTTATTGTTTTTTTTTTCATTTTAATTTTACTTAACTACCATACATTGTTCTTGTTATATTGCAGAATCAAGGACCATTAAACTGGACTAGATGACTTATCATAATTCTTTTATTCGTTATAATTTAAGGGTTAATTTTTCATAAAAACTCGGTTTTGCAAAAAGACAAATTTATAATAAATACAAAAAAATGCAACAAGATTGGTAACCATGTTAAAAGCGATACACCTTTCATCTGGGAAAGATAGATGCTTTCGGAAACTGGATCCATCTGACTCGTTTTCGGTCTCAAGTATTAAAAGTGTGGCGGGTATTTTCAATAGGTCCATGCCAAATTACTTGTCCGTGTGGAACAATTGGGTTCCTAGTAAAGTCTTAATGGTGGCGTGTAGGGCGGAAAAGAAGAGGCTTCCGAAGAGGTATGCCTTAGCCATGAGAAACATTAATGCGTCTAACATGGCATGCGTTTTCTGTAGCGAGTATGAAGAATCTAGGGACCACTTATTTGATTCGTGTCATTTCGCCCAAACCATTTGACAAAATGTGGAGCTTTGGTGTAAAATTCCACCTATTTTGGCATTTGACATCACAGACTTACTGGATCTTCATGACTTTAATCCGGGTTCGAGGAAAAAGAAAAAAAAAAAGCCTTGCACGCTATTGTTCTTATCGTGTTTTGGTGTGTTTGGTGAATGCGAAACTAAGTGCTTTTTAATAACATAACATATCGGTTACCAATGCATTGAAGGAAACTAAGTCACTACAATGTAGGAACTAGGTTCACTTTTTATTAAAATATATTACGAAATATATAATAACGAGACTCGCGTTATTCATAGGAAATAAGATAGTATAATCCGGTTACAAAACTATATGAAAAATAAATGAAATACAAATACATTGTACCAATCTTGATTCAAGTCGACGTCTTTGGAAAACTTCAACCGCACATTGATGTTCGAAACTCCGCTACAAGACAAACAAAAATTGTTGATAGTTTTGGTTGAGGCACGTGTTCAACACGCTTCCCTTAAAACAGATTTCGCGCCTCTACTAAAGATGATGCAACGGTTTCCCAGGGTACAACAGCCGGAGTAGTATGTACTGCCGGAGATGGCCACACGCCCGAGGTTACACCGGATAAGATAATAGTGTAAGAACTTGTGGAAAATTATGATACGAAGGCGATGAAATCGTATAGAGAAAACATATCTCTCTAAGTACCCAACACATGGGTCTTCAATTATTTCATTTTTTCTAAGAACTCTCTATGTATTCATGAATTTTCTTTGTATCATATCTCTTGTATTTCTCTAGTGTTCTCTTCATATGAGGCACATGGCGTTCTAAATATACAAGAGTTTTTAAAGAGTTAAGAGTCTCAATAAATATATACTTAAACTCTAATAAAACTCATCAAATGTCATCAAGAGTTTCACCATACGAAGAGTTAAGAGTCTCAATAATTATCTAATAAAACTCTCAAATGTAATCATTAAAACCCTACTTAAGAGTTTCACCATATGAAAAGTTTAATTAGTAATTATAATTTCGTTAAATTATAATTCACTAGATATCCATTCACCAAATTTCCAACAATCCTCCACATGAATGGAGATCGTTCAAAACACATAAAATTTCCAATAGAACTTCGACAGTTGAGTTTTGCATACAATAGGTAGGTATTACCCTTTGAACCTTCGCTCATGAAATGCACTTAGCCCACTAGCTCTGAATAGATCTCGATGTCTTTGAACTAGTCTGCCGTTTGTATAGACAACAATACACTTCACAGAAGACTCTCCTTAGCCGGGTCATCTCCTCATAGTCGTGTCCAATAATGGTCGTGGAACACTTTCCTGGTTCTGCGAGAGCTCTAGGAATTGTGCCCTCAATTCCATTCGAAGCGACCTCACTTCTCTCTAACATAGGTGATTCTCCTTACATCATTAAAAGCATTGTGGTTATCGTGATTTATCCAAATCATTTACCATATATTATGCTTAGCCTCACTCTTTGTCACTTAATATCATAGGAATAGACTAGGACGTATTTAAACACCCTTTTATACTTTGGGGGTATGTATAACCATATATACTAGCTTATGAATATCCTTTATGCCCCCACAATGACCACCCTTAGGCATATGAGTTAGTTGTCCTATTGAACTTAGATCTTGGGATCTCCATTCAACTAAGTTCTATGTCCTTCACATACCCTTTTTCATTGGCTTTAGTCTCATTCCACAACTTGATCTCTAATAAACCCTCAGGTTGTTGGATCCATAAAATTAACAAATAACTTTGCGTATTTGAGATCAGTTGTCATGATGTGTTTTTAACTCATAAGGTAATTTTGCCTATTGTCAGCTTCTAAGACTATAACCTTAGTGGCCATCTGAATCTGGTTATAATATATCTTTGTAAGATACGCGTATCATTTAAGGAAAACACATCTCCATTATGCACTACGACCTTTGTGTCCTCCACGTAGTCGTCTGTTTGTAATGTTCGATTGGATTAACAAATCCTTATTGCCAAACTTTTATGATACAAATGCAATACACACCCACATTTAAGTGTTATAGGATCTCATCCAGATGGGGTAATGAAAACCATTTCTACATACCCTTATAAGGTTGTTTCTAAATGGATCCTCCCCCACATTTCTTGCCATTTGATCAACATATTTTTGTAACTTCACTTATAACGATATTTATACACATATGATTGAACAAGATCAACCTTATTGTATCAGTGAATTCAACTCATATTGCGTTAGCTTACATAAGCTTCCGAGCTGACCAAAGCGCCACATGTCATTGTCATAAGTTTGTCACAAACTTAGAATAATTCTAATTCAACATCTTGAATAAGCCTAGACAATGAGTTCTCCTCATTAGCTTTTCGAACAAAGTCTTCAAAAGTTACATGTCTTTTCCTTATAATGAATGAAAATTCTTCCTCAACTTTGTCTATACACAAATTCTTATTGTGTTTATACACATTTGAATGTTTAGAGTTAATTAGTCTCCGACAAGACCCATAATTAACCAAGTACTAGTCTAGCATGCTTTAGACTACAATACTTTAGCATGTGAACAGAAGATACATCATTCTGATTCTTCACAGTCCCAAGGATATCATAATATCACTTTGCAACATCCATCCCTTGTTAAGACAAAACAATGAGACTTATTCATAATCCTAAAACATCATTATTTAGGAAAGTCTCACAAATTATTGTATATAGCACATAGCTAAAATTTATCATTCAATTAAGGAACATAAGTTGTTTACCTTTGATCTCCAACGTTTTATCATTGACTCGTAAAGACTTAAACATAAGTCTTAATTCAAGTCATTTGGCGAACACATTCACCACCAACAAGATGAATGTTCCTCGTCTACAATCACTATTATGTGTGAGATAGAGTCATCTAGATAGACACTCAACAAAATGACATTCAAAATTTTGCCCTAAGTGATTTGTACACATCTATTGTTATTCATTAGGAGATATGTATATTTATAATTCTCTCCCAAACGAATATGAAATCTCCATATAGTTCTAACAATAATCAACTGGTAGACGCATCTACGAACAGATCACTCTGAACAAATGTCGCAAGATTTATCAAAGGTATACAATAACATATTATACTTTTTCTTTCATATGTTAGAATTCACACTTGTGAATTTTCCAATGACTTCTAACGAAGTACTTCAACATGAATATCGTTTGTGTATTTCATCTCAATACACTCACTACTCTCTCGTGATTTGGTTACACATTTGATGTCACGTCTTTGACTTTTAGTCAATGCAACAACTCTCAAGTTGTTTATGTCCAAATATTTTCATGTACTATCCGTTTAAAACCATATTCTTTTAGACAATGTATAGTTGACGTTATAATTAATTTCCACAAAAATAATTTATACTTCACAAACACTAGTGATTTATTTCTTTGTAAAAAAAATTGCATGTTGTTATTTGAAGATATTGAATACAACAATAAAATACATTGGAAACTAAATCATAAATGACAAACACTTTTGAAATTTAAACAAAAGCATAGACAATATGTAGACATCAAGTATCAAAGTGCTGTTATCTTCAACACTTTATATTCTGACCGAAATCTTCTCAATGATATCGTCCCATGGCATGTCTTGATGTACTCCCTCAATAAGACTCCATGCCCTTGTAAGTACAAGTTCCGCGTTTCATCTTGAAACTTTGAACTTGGACAAGTTTGCTCAAAACAACACCAAGTTGTTACAAAGGCTACATTTAACTAGCAAACTTGAACAATTAAATTTGTTCACAACAACACCTAGTTGTTTTCCACCAAATCATATTCACGAGATTGTCACTTTGTTCAACAAATACTACTTCTAGCAAGAGTAGCAAACCATTTGAATTCTAAAAACTATGCAATTAAATGTTTGCATAAAATATTTCATTCCTTATGGCTTATATAATGTACAATCTCTAACCTTGTATTTGTGATATACTTTTTCTAACACACATGTTAGAAAATTTAAGTTATTTTATATATATAAAACATGACCATTTAGATTTAGAAATCACAAACTAAAGTTGGTGATAAATCTCACACAACTACACCATCACTTTATGATGATTTAGTTCTTGTATTCTTACTCTTGTAGTTTTTCAATCTCATCAAGTTAGACACATAACCTACTTTTACTACAAGAGACATGGTGTGGAGAAAAGTCTCACTTAATTAGAGAGTTTATTAGAGACATAAACTCTAATAAAAACTAATAAATTGACAAACTCTACTTAAGAGTTTATCTTCCATATGAAGAGTCTAGTAAATGATTTTAATTTCACTAAATTCATATAAATACCACACCATTACTTTATGGTGTTTAATTCTTGAAGACAATCAAACATCAGCTCCAATGTATGACCTTTTATTTCTAAGCCATACAAAGCATAATATAAAGTGTTTGCATTCATTAAAATCACTGCTACAACAAATTACTTATATAAAATGTTTACATAAAACATTTCAAAGCATTTGTAATTTAACCATTTTAAACCATCATGTTAAAATGAAAGAAATTCTAACGCGCACGTTAAAAATATTAACATTTTCACAAAATGTTAATTCGACTTGTTACAAACACATATATGGTTCAAATAAATAAGTAATTTCTAATACACACGTTAGAAAATAAACAATTTAAAATATTGTTTTCAAACTAACACTTTTCATAAACCTTTTCTAACACGCATGTTAGAAAAGGTAAATGATTACAAAAATCAATATAAGACTTATTTGTTCATATCAATCCATGGGTGGATGAAGAGTCTACTTTAAATAGAGACATAAAACTCCAATCAAGTAACATAAAAACTATTATTTAAAGACATGAAAATTCTACTCAAGAGAATTTAACGTTTACAAAAAAACGTATGGTTTACACCCATAATTCCAGTCTAACACACAAGTTAGAGAAATTTAACATTTACAAAAAACGTATGGTTTACACAATAAACTCATTCTAACACAAAGGTTAGAAAAAATAACGATTCCAAAATCGTTTCAAAACCAAACGATTGAACCAAAACTATTCGTGTTGTACCACGGTATAGGATTTAAGATTGTACCACAATCTCAATAAATCCAAACACACCAAGTTGTACTACATATATATTTCCCAAATATAATATTTATAAGATCATAATCTCTAAAAATATTTTTTATAATAAATCCTTTTGTGAACCCAAAATCCTTATAAAGTTTTAAGATTGTAGCAACAATCTTACAAAATATGTTTTAAACTTGTAGGAACTAGGTTCACTTTTTATTAAAATATGTTACGAAATATATAATTATGAGACTCTCGTTATTCATAGGAAATATGATAGTACAATCCGGTTACAAAACTATATGAAAAATAAATAAAATACAAATACATTGTACCAATCTCGATTCAAGTCGACGTCTTTGGAAAACTTCAACTACACTTTGTTGTTCGAAACTCCGCTACAAGACAAAAAAAATTGGTGACAGTTTTGGTTGAGGCACGTGTTCAACACGCTTACCTTAAAACAGATTTCACGCCTCTACTAAAGACGACGCGACTGCTTCCCAGGGTACAACAGCCGGGGCAGTATGTACTGCCGGAGATGGCCACGCGCCCGAGGTTACACCGGATAAGATTATAGTGTTAGAACTTGTGGAAAATTATGATACGAAGGCGATGAAATCGAATAGAGAAAACATATCTCTCTAAGTACCCAATACATGGGTCTTCAAATATTTTATCTTTTCTAAGAACTCTCCATGTATTCATGAATTTTCCTTGTATCATATCTCTTGTATTTCTCTAGTGTTCTCTTCATATGAGGCACATGGTATTCTAAATATACAAGAGTCTTTTAAAGAGTTAAGAGTCTCAATAAATATATACTTAAACTCTAATAAAACTCATCAAATGTCATCAAGAGTTTCACCATATGAAGACTCAATAATTATATAATAAAACTCATCAAATGTAGTCATTAAAACTCTACTTAAGAGTTTTATCATATGAAAAATTAAATTAGTAATTATAATTTCGTTAAATTATAATTCACTAGATATCCATTCACCAAATTTCCAACATACAATACCTGTGGGTCAAAAATCGCTCAAAGGAGACAAGCATGAAATGGGAGGACTGGAAAAATTTAAGGTCTTTGTTTAAGTGTGTTCATGGCTTGTAATGTATAAGGCATAAGGTGTAATGTCTTGGTGTATTTGTGTTTTATTTTCTAGTAATTTTGGTCCCTAATTGATCCAGAAACATTAGATGTTCTTCAATCATCTAAACGCTTCATTCCCGCAACAAATCTCTATATAGTGAAACATGATGGCGAGAAGCTCCAGCCCGGTAAGAATTGCGTTTGAATATTGCAATTTTAAAAACACAATGAAATCTGAATCAGAAACCACTAAAAGATTCAGTGTTTTACGTTTTACATATATGGGTTGCGTTTTACGTTTTATGGCATTTCTAAAGTCCATCCAACAGCTTATAGATTCCAGCTTCCCTGTTTAGCAAGAATTTATTTCAGCAAGAATACCTTCTCTATTCATTGCAATTCTCATACTTTGTTAGGCCATCAAAAACATGATACTCCCTCTTTAATCAAGGGACCTACTGGCCTAGTGAATGGAAAGTTTACCGGATGAAGGAATGGTGAAAAACAACATGTAGGGTAGTAATCCTTAGATTGCGTTTTACGTTTCACATAGATGGGTTGCGTTCTTTGAACGAAGTCCAGGTTCTTCTAGTTATTGTGAATAGATTGTTTTTATGCAATAGTTGTAATGTATTGCGTTTTTACGTAGATGGGTTTTGAAAGGATTGTTTGTTGTGTTCATATTTCTTAAGTCAAATGCTTTGGTTGTTATGTCCTTAAGTCAAATGTTTTGGGGGATATAAAGAGGTAATGATGCAACGATATTGAATCTGTTGTTATCAACTAACAAATTTAGCATTTTCTTTTTTGGATTCTATCTTGCTAAACTATCGTTAAGGAGTAAAATATTTTGTATTCTAATTGTGCTTTATAACACAATTTATTAAAAAGTTTTGTCTTTTAATTGTATTCTCTTCCATTGCGTTTTATAACACAATAAAAGAACACATTTTTTCGTGTTTTTAATTCCATTGCGTTTTAGGAAAAAACATGTTTATTATGTTTTTTTAATTCCATTTTAGGAACAACACATTTTTTTGTGTTTTTTATTCATTGCGTTTTAGAAAAAAACACACTATTGTGTTTTTAGTCCATTGCGTTTTAGAAAAAAATGCATTTATTTGGGTTTTTTAATCCATTACGCTTTAGAAAAAAGGTCATTTATTTGGGTTTTTAGTCCATTGCGTTTTAGAAACAACACATTTTTTTTTGCGTTTTTAGCCTATTGCGTTTTAGAAACAAGACATTTCTTTGTGTTTTTTGTCAAATGAGTTTTAGAAAAAAATCAGTTTTTGTGTTTTTTGTTCATTGCGTTTTACGTATCTGGGTTTTCGATTTTATTAAAGATAAAAAAGCGCTCGTTTTTTGTGCAATTTTTATAAAAAAAATATTGTCGTATAGAAGAGTTATTAACGTTTTAAAAATAGGGGTAATTGGAGGAGAGAGAAACTATTGCCTTAGATGGACTAGGATACTTCTTAAAAATCTCACGCGCCACTTTTTTGTTCAATTCCACCCATTTAATTTTAGCATTGATTACTCAACAGATGATCAAGATTACTTCCTAACAACATATTTTTGAAATGAGATAGTAACTTTTTTGAAACTTCAAAACCTTGAAATGTCAAAAATAAATAAATAAATAAATAATGACTAGCTAGGATACCATTTAGATATGGGAAAAAAAGGATTTGTAAAAACCCTGATGCGGGTTTTCTTTAAATCAGTTTTCGTAAAACCGGTTTGAACTCGACCCAGCCCATCAAATTGTATACCGGTTTGACATACACTTATCAGAGCCCGGTTCTCAAAAAACTGTTTTTTAACGGTTAAAAACCGAGTCTTTTAACGGATAAAAAAACCCGGAAAACCATTGCACCTTTCAAACAGTCATATGACTGCTTGTTTTTACCATTGCGCATGTTTTGGCCTATTTGTTTTTTTCTTTTTACCAATTTTCCATTACAAAGTACAAACTAGTATAAATAGATTGTAATTGTATTAATTAAATTACATCACTTTCGACTCTTTAAGTTCTTAAAACACTCACTAATCTTTAAAACTCTCAAATGGCAACCGCAAGTGGTCAAGATTTGATTAATATTGGTGGCTTTTCAAGCAACGAGGTGGTTCGGGTTATTCCGATGAAGCAAAACCAAGATATATGTCAACACTTTGATTTGTGTAGGATGACGACAGGTCCGCAAAAGACTCTCGTTGCAAGTATTGTTCTAAATTTTATGCAAAAGACGCAAACTCCACTTTGAGAAACCACATCCAAAAGCCATATTGTAAGGCTTTGAAATAAGACCGAGTACCGATCAACCTTCGATGACAAGTAATGGAAAATTGTTGGCTTACAATGTTGAAGCGGCTCCAGAGGAAATGGTAATGTTTGTGATCCAAGAAAGTTCGCCATTCAACAATTTCGACAACCAATGTTATATTCGGCTTATTCAAAGAACTCTCCAACCGCGCTACACTCATGTAAGCTGTGCTACTCTTAGAAGGGATTGTTTAAAAAGATGGAAACGAGCTAAAAATGAACGAATTTATTATTATAAAAACTTAGAAACTAGTGTTAACTTAACTAGTGATGATTGGTCTACACCGTATGGTTCACCCGCCTAGTACATTTCTTTCACCGCCCATTAGATTGAACCGACGTCGTGGCAAATGATGAAATGTACGACTGCGTTTAAATTGTTCGATTATCCTCACATCACTGAAAGTATATTTAAGGTTATTAACAAAATTATTCAAACTTATAAATTGCAAAACAAAGTTTTTTAATATCTTTTGATAACGGCTCAATCAATACAACTACGGTACCACATTTAAATTAAAATATCTACATATTTGTGATGATTTTTTTCCATAGCCGATGTGTTGCACACATCATAAATTTGGCCGTTCAAGACGATTTAAAAACGACTGAAACACAAAAAGGTGCTTTTAAAAGAATGTTACACGAGGAATTTTAGCAACAACGCAAAATATAGTAAATATATCAAGTTTTGTAAAAACGTGATTTCTATATGTTTAGGTCTGAATTGGGATTGTTCTACAAGATGGAATTCTACTTGTAATATTTTTAAAAAGGCTATTTTGCAAAAAAAAAAAAAAAAGAAAAAAAAGATAGTTTAATATCGTTCATGATGTTTTGTGGAATTGTGGAAAGGTTTTGCCTTACCATCCTTCGGGTTGGGCTACTATTGAAGTTGTAAACCAAATGCTTCAAGTTTTTAAAACGACAACAACTGCTTTATACAGAGTTTACTATCCAACAAATTCTTTAACACTTCACAAAATATATACTATGTGTTTAAAATTAAGCAAGTTGAAGGTTAGACGTAAACCATTTAGCGATATGGTAGACCTAATTAAGGAAAAGCTTAAAAAATATTTTAAAGAACTACCCGTGATTTTCACTTGTACTACCACCTTAAACCCTTGCTTAAATGTAATGGGGGTTGAATCTTTATTTGAAAAAAAATTGCTCACTAGTTGGATTTATATACCCCTCATGACCCATTTTTTGTCAAGGTTTTAAAAGCCGATTTAACGAGCATATTACAAGTATGTTTGAGGTTCATTTAACAATATATGGTACAACCTCAAACATAAAAGAGTCAATGAGAAATGCAGTTTTCAACAAAATTTCAAGTGATCCGGATTTAGCTTCATGTAGTCATTTATGGGATGAGTCTTCTAAACGTCAACGTATAAACACTATGAATAGCAAACTCAGTAGGTATAGTGGGTCGAACTTTTTAACGACTTTGACTCCATAATAACTTAAGAATGTCGATTTGTTGGCTTGGTAGAAAAGTAAGGAAGCCCAATTTCCGACCTTAGCCACCATGGCCCGATATTTACTAACGGTCCGAGTTTTCACGATAGCTTCGATGTCTACTTTTTCTATTAGTGGCATGGTCTTATAGATAAGGAGAACTCTACTAACTCCTCCGGCGATAGAGTTGTCCATTTGCTTTAGAGATCACTTGGATGCGACCGAGAGAGTACGAGATAAACGCTCATTGAGGGAGAAATGGAATATGAAGACGAGTTGTATGAGGACGAGGTAGATGGCGGATTGATAACCAATAAGCGACAAAGATGCCGCATTTGATAAATACATAAGAAAGAGTTCCGGTCCAAGAAAAGATTAAAATCCGATTTGATTTAACATTTTACTTATTTAGTTCCACTAAAAATTAAATATATATTAATGGAACAAAAGACAATGCATTTTCATTTTTACGTTACTTGCGATGTTTGAGTTTAAGTTTTTAAGTATTAATAAAGGGGTTTTTTTTATTAGTTGTGTTAATTAATAAAAAATAAGAAAAAACCGGTTTGGTTCATCCTGGTTTGTAAACCTATCAAAGCTGGCTGAATCGGTTTGGCCCCTCCCATTCACAAATCGGGTTTTAAAATCAGACAGTTTTTTATCAAACCGATGCATTTAGTGTCAAATCAAAAACTGGTTTGGTGAAAAAAACCGGCCCGGTTAGAAAAACGATTTGTCCACCTCTAATACCATTAGTTCCTTTTGTTATTTAATAATAATAATAATAATAATAAACAACTTTTTTTTTATTTGGCATGGTAAAACAGATGGTCGATTGCCTATCTCTCTCCACCACCAACTACCTCTTTTTAACCTTTGTAAATCCGTCTTCTCTAGGAACCACCCACACCCATCCTCACCTTTTCCAAAGATCATCCCAGTCTCTTTGTAACGCCTCCATAATCTCCATTCAGGACATCAATAATAGATTAGTTTCACATAACCTAAAATTCATTTAGCCCCTAGATCACAAACAGGAACTTTTATTTAGATTATATTACACAGTATATCTAGTTTCAATCTCATTATCTCTTAAGAATCATAAAGCTTAAATAATTAAGTTTCGGGATAGCTGGTTAACACACAAAAACATAAATGTATATAGACATAATAGTAAGGTAGATATAAAATCAAGATCTAGATTCAAACCAACACACACCAAATGTATGGCGTGCTATTAGGTTCATAGTTCGTTTTAGGTCAAAATGTAAGTAAACCCGTTAATAATGGTGTACAAAATCTCTAAACACAAAGTAGACCTTTGCAAAATTGAAACTTAATTGTCAAACAATTAAGCTCATTTGGTATTAAATAAATATACAAAGATATAAATTTAAGTGAAACAAACTTTTAGATGAAGATAAATGTTATATAAATTTCACAATCTCAAAAGGTTAAACATAAAAATTGTAGAATTACCCTACACACCAACTTACATACACATATTGCATACATACGAACACATTGTACTACACACTAATTCTATACTTGCACAACTACAAACATGAAATATATATAGTTACATATATAGTCGAATAAGCTAAACATAAGAAGAAAACAAAATACAATTCAAAGAAAGAAGTAGAAGTGTACTTAACTCAAAATATATATTTACTGAAACCATAGGTACTTGTAGGTTAATAATATATAAAGGTAGTTTCAAATGAGAACATCTCTGAAATTTAAAAACAACTGAACCACATATACTTCGTCTATTTTTTCCAACTGGAAATTTTCCATATATTTACATTTGTGACAAAGTGAAATGCAAGTTTGATTCATGAAAAACATAAAAACGAAGTGTTGGAAGTATCGTATATACAAACAACATTAATTTTTTTAATTGTATGCCTCAATTATTACATTACGTGATATCGTAATTTCATGATGTGGTGTTTTTGTAAATAAGTGAAAGTAAACACTATAACGTACGGTATGGATGATTACATTATGTGTGTTGCTTATTATACTTTAGTGTAATATTGTAGCATACACTAAATGTGTAATGGTGGAAATTTTGTGTAATATTTACTACATTGCATATATTATAATATCTACATTATTAATTACATTACATATGTTACTAGAAATACTTTAGTAGAATCATTGTTGCATACACTACATCTATTACTCATAATATATATCTTTCTAACGAGTATACTATTGATATATTTTTTGAAAAAGAATAAACTGGGTTTTTGTGGCGTTTTGAGATTTGTTTTTTTTTTTTGCGTTTTGAACTTTGTTTTTATGCCGTTTTTGAACTTTGTTTTTTTATGGCGGTTTGAAGTGGGTTTTCATGTTTTTTATGGCGTTTTCAACTAGTTTTATTTCAAAAGTATAGCAATCGTATACTTGTTGGAAAGATAATAAAACACTCATGAATTTTTTTAAAAAATAATCACGTATAAAAAAGTTACGAGAGTTTAATAAAGATGGTGGAATGTGCATGTGACTTGCATGTGGGTGGTCTTTGGCATGTGAGTGGCATGTGCATGGACCTTTTGACAATATTACCCCTTAGTGTAAGTTAGCATCAACGCCACATGTCAACACCAAAATCGTTCTTACCGTTTTCATACTTCTAGGCGTTTTCTCCAAATCCCACCCCTGTGTGTATATATATATATATATATATATATATATATATATATATATATATATATATATATATATATATATTATATATCTTAGAACAGGAACCAGTGTGTTTAGACAGAAGTTTGGATAAAATACTAATTCGGTAGAATTTCGCAACATAACGTTTAAGTCGACCCGATGTTATTAGCTTTCAAATCTCACCGAAAGAGCATACATCAATAAACACTGGGAGAGAGCAACATGCTCGATCTCCTCTCACAAACTTATGGACTAATGTGCACGTAGGGCATATTTATAGCCTTGAGTCCTCTATGCACAGGACTCTTGCGCAAGTAGGACTCATGTGCACGTAGGACTCCTGCGTGAGTATGTGTCTTGTGCTTCCTAACCACTTAATCATACACATGACTATAGAATATTCAAGACATGCTCTATTTAGCCTATTCGACAAGTAAGGGACACACAAAATGCACCAATAGATTCCCCTTGTACGTTGTTGTTGAATATTAATCTTCAAATATGAGAGTTGTGTTTGAATATTCTACAACTCCAATCAAGTGTTTGTGAATATCTTCAATAAATTCCCTCTTGATTGATGATTTGGGTTTGCATTTGATTCAATGTATTCCCCCTGAAGTTATGCTTCAGATCTCTATTTGCATGGATCCTGACTCAATCCTCTGATTCGCTAAACTGCAATCTTCACGAACATTAACCAACTTGAAACTAAGCAATGTAGCTTCTCATTTTGACGTTAACTACATCAGCCTTCGGTTTTAACACGTTCTTTGCTCAAACCTCCGATCTTCAAAAATCCAACCGACAACTGATAGAAACTTCAAATACCACATTGATTATCTTCAAATCAGCGAATACCCACGAAAACCTGAAATCCCATTTTCAATAATCAACTTTATGCACAACTTGAACGACTGATCAGTGTAAATAGTAATCTCCACAATTAGCAAATCTTCATCGGAGCATTAATTATTAATTATCTGATAACACCCTATGTAGTCTTCTCCTTTAGTTATGATAACAAATATATAATCTTCTATGTTAGTCCAGCCAACACCATAATCTTAAAACATCATTTTTCCCTGATGGTTAGTTCAGAAAATAACTCATTTGCCAGGAAATTAAAAATGTAGTAGAGCTGTCTTGTATCTAATGTCTTGAAGCTCTCTGAAATATGACGATTCAACAAAGACCACAAATATCTCTTGCATACCGGCTTGTACGAAGATAGGGACTTCAATTTGGTCACGAACTAAAGAATTTGAAATACTATGTATCATCAAACAATTTTGAGTTAGAACCACCCAAATACGGATACGTATCTTTTGTCACTTTCTGTTTGAAGTTCTAAAAATGCTCTGAATTTTATGACATGCGGAAATTTTCTTGGCCCATTAATAGTCACTTTACCACTTGATAAATGTTATAAAAAGGTTTCCATGACAACCACACAATCTTCAACACTCCGTGATTTCATCATCTTTTCACATTCTCTGAATCCTCTTATGTATACCCAAAAAACACTAATTTAATGTTAAAAACTTGATAAATTTTCTATCACCAAATTTTTTCTGGACACTCGTCTTATCACCACGAACCAAAAATTCCTTTTTTACTCATGGGCGCACATGACTCCCCCCTGAGCGTATGACTTTTGCGTTTGATATCTTGTGCACACATGATTCATATTTTTGTTCTCCTGCGCACGGACGATCCTGCGTTTCAAGTGGTGCGCACATAGGACTCTTGCATTTCAGCAAATGTTTTGCAATTTTTCAACCTAAAATTTAATTTCTTCGAATTTGATGATGAAGCAATTTCCAACATGTACGAAAATCAATTCCGAACACAACGATGTCTTCAATTTGAAATTTCATCAATGAATTGATCTTCAAATGTTCATTTTACGTCTAAAACACATAAATCATGAGCGTAGGTGATTTAATCAATTGTTAGATCGATTGAATCAGTACCATAGATCTGAGTGCATGATCCAGTGTGTTAATACAAAAGTTTTGATAAAATACTAATTCGGTAGAAATTTAGGCAGCATAACGTTTAAGTCGACGCGCTTTTATTGGGAGAGTGCAACACACTCGAGCTCCTCTCAAATCCAAAACATATGGACTAATGCGCACATAGGGCATATTTATAGCCTTGAGTCCTCCGTGCAGGACTCTTGCGTGAGTAGGACTCATGTGCACACAGGACTCCTATGTGCATATGTATCTTGCACTTCCTAACCACTTAAGCACACACACGCTCTATTTACTCTATTCGACAAGTAACACACACACACAAAATGCAGTAAGATCATATGCATGTATGCGTTGGTGACTACACAATCTTATTATTGTGCTCTTAGAATAGTTGTATATTAGTGTATACATTCATATATAGTTTCCACTTTGCTACATGCACTAAATATGTTTATGATGATATTTTATATAAATGATCGTCATCAGGGACTAAATATTAGTTATGATAATCCTTAGTCAGGTTTTTTAACCCTCGATCCTAATTGCCTAGTATTAGGAACTTATTAGTCCTGGATACCATGCTTCCGAGACTCATAGATCAGTTCTTTAAAATTTAGTCCCAATGTGTTAAGATATTAGTGACTGAATATTTGTGACCAATAAAATGGCGCCATTTTTTCTTAATTGGTGCACTTATTTAGGACTGAATTTCAGTATAAGTTTCCCTCCAAAACTATTTTTAGACAAACATATCTGGACTAAAATTCGGTCTTAGATAAGTTGTCAACGTATTGAGGATTGATTATTTATGTATCCAAGATTGATAGATCAGTCCCTCTTAATTTAGTCCCAAATGGTCACATTTCTCGTAGCGATAATGTATGCATTCCAACAGGTCTCACTGAAGATTATGGTTTATGAATTACTATACACACTAATGCTACAAACAATACATCAGTTACGGACAATGCATTGATGTATGCAATGCTGATGACCCAAGGTTTTAATTTGTTATGATGATGCATCTGTTACGCCAATGTTTTTGTGTAGTTG
The DNA here is from genome assembly GCA_947069175.1 of Scalesia atractyloides. Lineage (NCBI taxonomy): Eukaryota > Viridiplantae > Streptophyta > Magnoliopsida > Asterales > Asteraceae > Scalesia > Scalesia atractyloides. The sequence goes on from CAMTDV010000025.1 coordinate 68,818,240, forward strand.
ACATTTGTTTGTGGTATAACTAATTTGTATGCCATTTCTATTGTTCTCATTTAATTTATTATTGTCTGATTAATTTTTATTTTGTTCTTTATTAATTATTTCTCTATAGTGTTAAAAAAGTGGGTCATTGCATCCATGCAATTTTTATTGTAACTTGTAGAAAGTTGTCCACATATTTGAGGTTTTTCTCAATCAAAATTTCTCTCTCCCAAACGACCCTTTGTTGTAAATCACTAGTGAGTTAATCCTTACTTTTGATTTTAATACGCAAGTGTAAATTAATTTGGGTTTGGATTTGTTCACTCAGTTCAAAAATGCAATAATGTTCACTCTAAAACCCCACCCTATATATATATATATATATATATATATATATATATATATATATATATATATATTTAACTGAAAGTATAAGAGTGGTACGAGTGGATAAGAGAGAAATGTAATGACAAAAGTATAAAAAAGATACTATTAATTGAAAGGAGAAATAAAATGTTGTTGTTTTTAGTAAAATTATAGGGTAAAAAAGATGAAACGGATGTGAATGCTCTAAGTGTATCTTTGGAAAATCCTATTTATTTACTTGAACGACTGATCAGTGTAAACAATAATCTCCACAATTAGCAAATCTTCATCGGAGCATTATATTAATTATCTGATAACACCCTATGTAGTCTTCTCCTTTAGTTATGATAACAAATATATAATCTTCTCTGTTAGTCCAGCCAACATGATAATCTTAAAACATTATTTTCCCTAATGGTTAGTTCAGAAGATAATTCATTTACCTGGAAATTAAAAATGTAGTAGAGCTGTCTTGTATCTAATGTCTTGAAAGCTCTCTGAAATTTGACGATTCAACAAAGACCACAAATATCTCTTGCATACCGGCTTGTATGAAGTTAGGGACTTCAATTTGGTCACGAACTAAAGAATCTGAAATACTATGTATCATCAAACAATTTTGAGTCAGAACCACCTGAATACGGATACGTATCTTTTGTCACTTTCTGTTTGAATTTCTAAAAATACTCTGAATTTTATGACATGAAATTTTTATTCCCCGTATTTTTTGGCAAATTCTGACCACTGTAAACTCATTTTTGAAATACCAATATTTCCCCTTCAAATTTGGAAATTCTGATCTCTATTATATATCAATACTCAACTTTGCGGAATATTTTGACTTTTTGCTCCACAAAAGTAAGTTTTTCTTCAATGCGGAAATTTTCTTTTTGGCCTATTAATAGTCACTTTACCACTTGATAAATGTAATAAACAGGTTTCCATGACAACCACACAATCTTCAACACTCCATGATTTCATCATCTTTTCACATTCTCTGAATCCTCTGATGTATACCCAAACAACACTAATTTAATGTTAAAAACTTGATAAATTTTCTATCACCAAATTTTTTCTGGACACACGTTTTATCACCACGAACAAAAAATTCCTTTTTTACTCATGGGCTCACATGACTCCCCCCCCTGAGCGTATGACTTCTGCGTTTGATCTCTTGTGCACACATGATTCATATTTTTGTCCTCCTGCGCATGGACGATCCTGTGTTTCAAGTGGTGCGCACATAGGACTGTTGCATTTCAGCAAATTTTTTGAATTTTTTGACCTAAATTCTTCATTTCTTCGAATTTGATGATGAAGCAATTTCCAACGTGTGCAAAAATCAATTCCGAACACAATGATGTCTTCAATTTGAAATTTCATCAATGAATTGATCTTCAAATGTTCATTTTTGTCTAAAACACATAAATCCTGAGCGTAGGTGATTTAATCAATTGTTAGATTGATTGAATCAGTACCATAGATCTGAGTGCATGACGGCGTGTTAATACATAAGTTTCGATAAAATACTAATTCGGTAGAAATTTAGGCAGCATAACATTTAAGTCGGCCCGCTTTTATTAGCTTCCAAATCTCACTAAAAGAGCATACATCAATAAACATTGGGAGAGTGCAACACACTCGATCTCCTCTCAAATCCAAAATTTATGGACTAATGCACACATAGGGCATATTTATAGCCTTGAGTCCTCCGTGCGCAAGACTCTTGCGTGAGTAGGACTCATGTGCACGTAGGACTCCTGTGTGCATATGTATCTTGCACTTCCTAACCACTTAAGTACACACACGTCTATACAATATTCAACACACGCTCTATTTAGCCTATTCGACAAGTAACACACACAGACAAAATGCAGTAAGATCATATGCATGTATGCCTTGGTGACTACACAATCTTATTAGTGTGCTCTTAAAATAGTTGTATATTAGTGTATACATTCATGTATACACTAATATATAGTTTCCACTTTGTTACATGCACTAAATATGTTTATGATGATATTTATATACAGTGATCGCCATCATATTAGTTTATGATAATCCTTAGTCAATTTTTTTAACCCTCGATCAGTCCTAATAGCCTAGTATTAGGGACTTATTAGTCCCGGATACCATGCTTCCGAGACTCATAGATTAGTCCTTTAAAATTTGGTCCCTAGGTGTCAAGATATTAGTGACTGAATATTTGTACCAATAAAATGTCGCCATTTTTCTTAATGGGTGCACTTATTTAGGACTGAATTTCAGTATAAGTTTCCCTCCAAAACTATTTTTAGACAAACATATCTGGGACTAAAATTCGATCTTAGATAAGTTGTCAACGTATTAAGGATTGATTATTTATGTATCCAAGATTGATAGATCAGTCCCTCTTAATTTAGTTCCAAATGGTCTCACTGAAGATTATGGTTTATGAATTACTATATACACTAATGCTACAAACAATACATCAGTTACGGACAATGTATTGATGTGTGCAATGCTGATGAACCAAGGTTTTAATTTGTTATGATGATGCATCTGTTACACCAATGTTCTTTGTGTAGTTGACGTTTGTTTGTGGTATAACTAATTTGTATGCCATTTCTATTGTTCTCATTTAATTTATTATTGCCTGATTAGTTTTAATTTTGTTCTTTATTAATTATTTCTCTATAGTGTTAAAAAAGTGGGTCATTGCCTCCATGCAATTTTTATTGTAACTTGTAGAAAGTTGCCCACATATTTGAGGTTTTTCTCAATTAAAATTTCTCTCTCCAAATAACCCTTTGTTGTAAACACCAGTGAGTTAATCCTTACTTTTGATTTTAATACGAAAGTGTAAATTAATGGTTAGGATTTGTTCACTCAGTTAAAAAATGCACTACTGTTCACTCTAAAACCCCGCCATATATATATATATATATATATATATATATATATATATATTTAATTGAAAGTATAAAAGTGGTATGAGTGGAGAAGAGAGATATGTAATGACAAAAGTATAAAAAATATTATTTAATTGAAAGGAGAAATAAAATGTTGTTATTTTTAGTAAAATTATAGGGTAAAAAAGATGGAACGGATGTGAATGCTCTAAGGGTATCTTTGGAAAATTCTATTTATTTACTTTCTTTTTTCACATGCAAGGCACATGCATATTTCACCCTATTTTTTAAAACGTTATAACTTTTTATACGACATTATTTTTTCATAAAAGTTTTATCATAAATTGAGTGTCTTTTTATCTTTAATTTAAGTACCATATTGTTACATAAAATATGACAACTACAAAAAACCCACATAAATTGTGTTGTATTTTTATGTTGTATGATATTTTTTTGTGCTGGATTTTTTACTACATTTTTGTAATAAAATTTTTGTGCTGATTTTTTTGTCTTAAAAGTTTTTTGCTAAATTTTTTGTGCTATTTTTTTAGACTAGATTTTTTTGTATTGGATTTTTGTCGTAATTTTTTTTAGAAAACAAAAGGGGTGCTGCATGTCATTTTTACACTCTTACTTATAAGGACAATAATATTTTAGTACCAAAATGCAATTCATTCATATTTATAAGAAGTGCTACGTATCATTATCACAATACTTTTTAGACTACTTAGTCAAAACCATTTTCTAGTGCACCATTTCCCTATATATATATTTATCTTAACCTGCTAACTTACACACCCTTCAAAAACCAGATTTTTATCCACCATAAAAGTTGCACCCTCAACCACTTTAGATGGATACATTTCCTACACACCTTCTATCTGCTAAGTCACTTATCCGGGGTATTCGTTCACTATGACCAATCCATCCCGTCCTAAATGGATGGTTTTTAACTTAATCGTAAACTAGACAATCCAGTTCATTTCACATGTTTTAAATCGTTTGTTTTTAATCTAAATGAAATACCTATGGAACCAAATCAAAGACTAGTTGTGACATTTCAACTACACACTCAACACCCCTTACCATGGCGACCAAGATGGTGTGAGAGGTTACTAACGACATTGGTGACAGTATGGGTACTTATGAATGACCATCGTGATGATGGCTGAATGTAGGCATTCGTGGAGGTTGTTTAGTTACTAAGATGGTATAGTTGACTGAATCGGGGAAAATGAGTTTATTATTGTTGTTGTTAAATAATAATTTTACATATTATATATATTATATATATCATATCAATTAATTATATTATATATAATTTATATTTATATTTATATTATATTCTATATTTATTTATTGCAAGTTACATGAATAGTAACTTCATTTGATTTTTTATTTGTTTTTTTAAATTTTGTATTCTTTTATACTTTTGTCCCACAACTTTCAAAATAGACATTTACATGCCCTTAACCTTTCGAAGACTTTGTAATTGACTTTTATGTGTTTATTTTTATCTACGTGCCGGTATCAATTCAAGTTTATTTATGTTTCGACGTCATTTTTTTCCTGAAAATGAGTTTGGTCAAATATAATATGTTTTTATGCTTATTATTATTATCTACGTTTCAGTCAATCTACATTTTGGCGTAAATTTATTTTTTTCCTAGAAATGAGTTGGGTCAAATATAATACGTCTTTGTGCTTATTTTTATGTACATTTTCAGTTGATCTAAGTTTTGACGTAAATTTTGTACGGAAACAAGTCGGGTCAAATATAATACGTTTTCATTAGACGATCAAAATTCCAGTCACTTTACGTTTCGCACCATCTTAATGCGCCGTACCATTTTTTAGCTTAAAAACACTATTTTTATGTGCTAATTTTTATGTACCAGTCGGTATAAATTCAATTTGGTTTACGTTTCGACGTAAATTTTCTTCGGTAATACGTTAGCTCAAATATAATGCATTGTCGTGCTCATTTTTACGCACGTTTTCAGTTGATATACATTTTGACATAAATTACAATAAACAAATTGTGTGAATAGTGATTTCATTCTATTTGTTTTTTGTTTCTTTCTTAAGTTTTTTTTCCGGACTTTTTTTTTTTACTTTTCTATTAGTTTAATGTTTTAGTTTTAGGTTCCTTTAACATTAAAATTATATTTAAGATAACATTTACATTTCATTACAATTAATTTGAAACCAGCCCGTCCCACTGTCCAATCTAAATTTATTTTAATGGTTTTCGGTCGATATAAAACATATGTCGATATTTTTTTTAAGCATATACTGAACCAAAATAGATATCGATCGACATCCTGTTGCATAACACGGGTAATCTTAGTTGTTATATAGTACACTTGACAAGATAATAATCATAACTAATAGATAAATAATAATAATAATAATAATAATTATTATAATAATAATTATTATAATAATAATAAATACAGAAACAAATATAATAATAATAATAAAAATAAATAATAATAATAATAATAATAATAATAATAATAATAATAATAAATACAGAAACAAATAAAAAAACAGTTGATTAAAAGGTAAAAACATAAATTTGACACGGTGACGTAAAAAAACTTATTAAAGGGAAATTGTTTGTATATATTTTAAAGGTTTTAAAGTTAATTATTATTTAAGGAATTTCATACTTTAGAATTAAAATATCTGATATCCGTACCTCGTTATTTTTTGAAAGGTAAAAAAAACATATAACTTCAAATTTTAGTGACAAAAATCACACAGAACAGATAGCAAAACTGTTCGTGAAACGATAAAATTATAAAGTAATTTCTCTTGAAATATATGCTTGCTTTCTTTACAACACATCTATAGGGGATGGATCATGAGAAAACTAGTTTAAATGAGAAAACAAAAAATTAACTAAAAAAGTCAAAAAAAACATATCAAATTTTTTTTTTGATTTTTTTATTAAAATTCGCTATATATATTATATAAAAAAACTTTTTTAAAAAAATAAAAAAAGAATATAATGCACATGTGCAACATAAACATATAATGCACATGTGTAGTACACATATAGTGCACATGTGCAGTTTAAGTTTTTTTTTTTGAAAAAAAAGTTTTTTTATACATAAAATGCAGCGATTTTTTATAAAAAAATTGTATGTTTATATGTTTTTTTTGGCTTTTTTAGTTAGTTTTCTAGTTTTCTCGTTTATATCTAGTTTTCTTATGATCCTCTCCCCCGACCTATAATCGACATATATATGGACCTAGAGATGGGCATAATAACCGGTTCCAAACCCGACCCGGTGGAACCTACCTGGGACCGGTTCCGGTTCCTACCCGACATATAGTAGAACCGGTTCCGGGTTCAAAATACCCGATGGTTCCTACCCGGTTCAACATTTTTGGAAAAAAATAAGTTCCGAAACCGGTTCCAACCCGTACCCGGGTTGTACCCGTAACCGGGTTCTTATCATACCCAGTTCCTACGGTAACCTTCCAGACCCGGCGCCAATATATTTTTAATTTGAGTTTTTTTATAAGTCTTTGCAGAACAAGGTATAATACATAAACATAAAACTATTTATTACGAGAAACAAGTGCCCGGTTACACAAACAACCTAAACATGAAACGTTAAACAAAACACATAAAACACTAAACATACTAATCATAAAACACAAATGGGTTTACAATACATAAAACAAACTACACTTTCGATGACCCGGTCCCGGATGCTTCACCCTTTTCATTGTTTTTCGCCTTTGTCACCGGACAATGGCGGTCGGTGTGTTTCTTGAGCGTCGAGTTGGCCGACGCCTTCATGAACTTCCCGCACCCCTTGCATCTAGCCATTTCATGGCTATCCGACAT